>OY855907.1:7753737-7765232 GCA_963693305.1 Meandrina meandrites
CAGTCTGCATTTTACCCCTGGTCTGCAGTCTGCAGTCCGCAGTCTGCGTTTTACACTGACCGTTTCGAAAACACAAAAGACAACTCTTAAATTCACCCTCATACAACCAGATAATTGACCAGTCTGTCTAAGTAGCAGTAACAAATGAATAAAATTTTTATTTATGTATATAGACTTTCGGCAAAAAAATTCCGAAACGCAAGGTTCAACAGACAATAGAAAATAAATCTTCCTTCACTCTAGTTCTATCAGTTCATGTTATGATTTGGTTATATCAACCTACGGAGTCCCAAGTAGTCTGCGTGGCTGGCGATTTCGTCGGAAACCACGCGTGGGAGATAAAGATAACTGCGAAGACTCGCCTTCTTTCACTTTGCCGATTGTTTCTAGCGACCTTGCCGCTCGCTCGCTCCCCAACAAAACCGTCAGCTGTGCACACTATAACCCAAGCAAAATATTATAAACCGAAACAATGCTAAAAAAATGATTTCAAGTTATTTGACATAAGTTAACCTAATTGCAAAAAACCCGTCCTTGAAAGCGGAATTCATTACTTAAGATTATGAGATCTAGATAACATGAGATAAATGAAACCGCCATACTTGCAAGGAAAGCAATTAAAATTTGCAAAAGAGTCGTTAACAGTATGGCAATCTCTAAAAAAAATTCAGCGATTTCAGCACATAAAAGGTCGCTCAACAGCTTAACACATGCAAAAAATCCGTCAATGAACTTAAACATGTTCACATCTACATGAGGTGGCTAGAAAAAAACAATATAATAATCAATCGATGCCGTCTGTTGAGCAACTGCTTTGAGCCATCACTCAAGGTCCAAGTGCAGATGACGAGAATGAAAGCCAGAAACCTATCGAGAGCCTTAAATCAAATTGGAACACAGAACACGTTGAAAGGAACCGAAGAAATATAAGCGACTAAGGATGGCAACCGGCAGAATAACCCCGAGATAACTTGTGAGCTTTTCAAACAGCAATAAAATTGACATAAGCAATTTCCTTTCAGTTTATTTATTCGTTGTTCTGGGCTAAACACCCGCGCCTGTGACACTCGTATTCACACCCGTTTATTGGGAACATACCGCCATTTCCAGCCGAATGTAATTAGACCGTAAATTTTACGACCGTTGTATTTCAATCAACATCCATCCTCAAATCGAACCCAGTCGAACTTATCGAACTTGATCGAGCCTAATCGAACTAAATCGAACGTCTTAATCGAACGTTCGATTTAGTTCGATTACTCAAAATGTTTTGTGAGAGTTCGATTCTGTTCGATTACCGAACTGAATCGAACCTAATCGCGTGATTAAAGTTCGATTCAGCATTTTGACTTAGCATTTTGCTGGCATGGACATCATATAACATTGACCGAACAGTAAGTTGCGAAAACTCTTAAAATTAACCTGGATTCAGTTAGGTTACTGTGAGCTCGAGTTGAGTTTCATTCCTCAAATATTCCGACTAAAGACTGTCTGTTTAAAAATATATGTGCATATTAGGTATCTTGATTGTCACAGTCTACAGAGGAAAGTACAAACTTCGTGTACCCTCTGATATCTAACAGCACAACAGGCGATGTTATGTGAAATTTGTCGACCGAATTGCTGAGAAAATTTTATTTAAAGACTTTGCATTTTGCTTGCATGGAAGGATAACATTGACCCAACAGCAAGTTGCGAAAACTCTAGAAATTAACCTGGATTCAGTTAGGTTACTCTGAACTCGAGTTGAGTTTCATTCATCAAATATTTCCGGCTAAAGACTGTCTGTCTAAAAATATATGTGCACATTAGGTCAGTCTTGATTTTCACCGTCTACGTAGCAAAGTACAAACTTTGTGTGCCCTCTCATGTCCAACATTTTTACATTAAACAAGAATTAATCCCTACACTAAATTGCAAAAGTACTTCCACGAGTTTCACTTTTTTTCTGAGAAAATAAAAGTGCATATTCCTATAAATATTAGTAACGCTTGAACGAAGAGGTCAATTCCCGGAATCGATTGACCTCGTATAAGCGTCCATTCTTTGAATTTTCTGGTTTATATAAAAGGTAATACAATCTCAAGTTCTCTAAACGCTTGATACTCGAAATTCAAGAAGGCTACATTAAAAGCTGTAATCTTGCTAAACAATTCGATGTGGTATGTATTCAAAGATTCTTTTCCTCTGCATTAGGTAGCACAACAACAAGAAACGCTTCAAATACTTTGCCGGACATTTGGTCCCAAACGTGACTGCAATTAGGCTCCTGGCCCAGCGATATGCTTGCCTAGTTTTTGACGTCTCGTTAATCTCTTTAAATCTTTGTCTGCGTTCATTGCTAACGAAGGCGGTAAAAATTGCAATCTTCTACACTTGTAACAGGCAATAGATCGATCTCGGTTTCTTTCAAAAGAATGAAAACAAACTTGATCTACAATTAAAATTCCGTTACACCAAAGACATCAGTTACTTAAAAGCAGGATTGAGCTACAACCGAAATTCCGTTATCCAGAAGAGGCGGGAGCAAGGGCTGTGTAAACAATACAGAGCTCTTCGAAACAAATATTATTAGACTCAGTTAAGTCGCAAAAACTAGCGGGCTTTAAGAAACTTACTGCTAACAATACCTCATCAATTTAGGATCTTATCCTCACCTTTTCCTTAGTGCAAACGGTGTCCGTAACGAGCTGAACGATTCAACATAGAGACGAAAACATTCCTCGTAAATTGTTTGCGCAAAGGAGATATAGGTTTTCGCATTATTCACTTTATGTGTCAACAACTCTTGCTATCAGACATTCGATTGGTTTAAGGCCAAATGAATTAGATTAAGTACTGGGCGCAATACGTTTCGCGGCGCAGACTGCAGAGGAGCGATTGCACCTAAAAGAATATTCTTTTAAAAGCCAACCTTGCCATTGGGCAAACGTCCTTTCTCCAAGCTAGGCCAAGTAAACCACAGGTGGACCACCCTATGTGTTCGTGGTTAATAATTGTTGACATAAGGTTATGTCGAAATCAAGGGCGCGTATAGAAGAAGGGAAACCGCAGTTACGTCGGCTTCGATTTACTACAAAATATAAAAACAACTCTAAATGATTCAATAAAAATCAAGATGAAATGTTGATTGAGTCTTGTGTCATGTTTATTCGCCGCTCCGAGCCCTTTAAAGCGTTATTTTGCGAGATGATTTAGCGACCGGTAGGAACAGAGAGAGAAGGGAAGACTTTTTCCTGGAAAGTGCTTAATATTAGGGAATCAAGCGAAAATAAAGGGGGGCTTATATCCGGGGGGGATTTCACTTCCTTGCTTGCGGAGGAGGCTATTGTTACACCAGACAACTAAATCAGCAAAGTTAAAATAAAATCCGAGAACTGGGTAAATGAACTGCTGTATTCGGATCCAATGAAAAACTGGACAAAACTAGTTGAAACATACGATTTTCACGCATTTCTCACAAATGTCTCGACTTGCAAGCGGGTTCAAAATATCTTATCCCCCTCCCCCCCCCTACTCAATGTTGTTTCTTGAGATTTGCGGTTCAACAGGCTTTGTTTTAAAAACACTAAAGCATTAACAACATTGAAATGGGGGGAGGGGGTTGCAAAACTGAACTGTGTTGGCTAAATAAGTGGAAATTTGCTAAGTGTTTCAACAGTTTTGTCCAAGATTGTGTAAACGATATTTTGGCTAACAAGTAGAAAACGCGTTTAAGTTCTGCCATAAAACGCCTTTAGATTTTTGTACGCTTCGAGTTCTTTACCACCAACTACTCGTTGCCACAACATGCCTTCATGAAGCCACGGAATCATCAATTAAAATGGTTTTCGGAGGCTCGTTACGAATCGAGTCAACAGAACTTTCAATGATTCTACTCAGTCAGATTCTTTTCAAGGATTTCAATAGCAAATGGCTTTATTGAAGGGCTGATGCAAGTTTCCATCAAATGTCTGCATTCTAAAACTTCAGATAAAATACAAAGTTTGTTTTTTATGTGCGTCATTGATGGTAATTAGAACAATTTGTTACGCTTTAGTCGATACATCAGTTATACATTCAAACGACCAGAGTACAATTCAGACAAATGAAGTCATAAAACGAAACATTCAGTACGAAAAAAAACCCAAAACTTAACGCATTTACCATTCCATAGGAAAAGAATGAAAATGCATGAAGTTGCGCGCGTTTTTTGAGTGGGATTACGTGAAAAGCAATGGCGTGACGCCATAACGTCTCAAGCGTGACAAAATGGATGCGGCGTGACAAACAGGCGGTTAATAACAGACTATTGCTAACGACTGTTTTTATGTACTTAATGGGACTTTTCTCTCTCAATTCGCACCAGTTACCCTTAGTTGTCTGCCGCAACTTTGAATTAGCGTAAACACTGTGATTCTGAACGATTAACAAAAGGATTTTCAGTGATTTGAACGGTTAACAAACGGTTAACACCGATTAACAGCTATTCATGAAAGATACCTTGACATCTTCTATTATTTCAAAAGACTTCCCTGTTAACCGTTGAAAAGCTCTGTTAACCGTAGTTTTTCGCTTTCTTTGTGTTGATCATTCAAAGTTAATCGACTGGTGCACGATTTCATCTATTGCTTTCTAAATTCAAGGGGAGAAACAGCATTTCGAGAATTGCGGGATTCAGTGTTAAAATCCTGCGGGTTAGCGCGGGATACTGTAACGTGAGCCCTGATACCTGGCTATTTTTAAGTGAGCTATTATTGCAAAATGCCCTCTCTATTATAGTTTAGAACTAGATTCTTTGGTCAAATACTTTTTAAATGACTACAACACGACCACTGGTCTTCAAAAGCGCTTGCCCTACTCATAGTAGCATATTCGACCGCCATACAAAAAAAAGCATGTGTGCGCCATTGACCTGAGAAGTGGCTATTTTGCCTGTAAAATTTGAATGAATAATATTTTTGAGGCGTAAATTATTTTTACAAAAGTAATTCGAATAGTTTTAAATATACATGGCTCCTTAGCTCACCGAAATATGGTAATTCCTCAAAATTCCTGAAAAAGCAGCTTACACAATCTTGGACAAAACTAGTTGAAACATACGATTTTCACGCATTTCTCACAAATGTCTCGACTTGCAAGCGGGTTCAAAATATCTTATCCCCCTCCCCCCCCCCCCCCCCCCCCCCTACTCAATGTTGTTTCTTGAGATTTGCGGTTCAACAGGCTTTGTTTTAAAAACACTAAAGCATTAACAACATTGAAATGGGGGGGAGGGGGTTGCAAAACTGAACTGTGTTGGCTAAATAAGTGGAAATTTGCTAAGTGTTTCAACAGTTTTGTCCAAGATTGTGTAAACGATATTTTGGCTAACAAGTAGAAAACGCGTTTAAGTTCTGCCATAAAACGCCTTTAGATTTTTGTACGCTTCGAGTTCTTTACCACCAACTACTCGTTGCCACAACATGCCTTCATGAAGCCACGGAATCATCAATTAAAATGGTTTTCGGAGGCTCGTTACGAATCGAGTCAACAGAACTTTCAATGATTCTACTCAGTCAGATTCTTTTCAAGGATTTCAATAGCAAATGGCTTTATTGAAGGGCTGATGCAAGTTTCCATCAAATGTCTGCATTCTAAAACTTCAGATAAAATACAAAGTTTGTTTTTTATGTGCGTCATTGATGGTAATTAGAACAATTTGTTACGCTTTAGTCGATACATCAGTTATACATTCAAACGACCAGAGTACAATTCAGACAAATGAAGTCATAAAACGAAACATTCAGTACGAAAAAAAACCCAAAACTTAACGCATTTACCATTCCATAGGAAAAGAATGAAAATGCATGAAGTTGCACGCGTTTTTTGAGTGGGATTACGTGAAAAGCAATGGCGTGACGCCATAACGTCTCAAGCGTGACAAAATGGATGCGGCGTGACAAACAGGCGGTTAATAACAGACTATTGCTAACGACTGTTTTTATGTACTTAATGGGACTTTTCTCTCTCAATTCGCACCAGTTACCCTTAGTTGTCTGCCGCAACTTTGAATTAGCGTAAACACTGTGATTCTGAACGATTAACAAAAGGATTTTCAGTGATTTGAACGGTTAACAAACGGTTAACACCGATTAACAGCTATTCATGAAAGATACCTTGACATCTTCTATTATTTCAAAAGACTTCCCTGTTAACCGTTGAAAAGCTCTGTTAACCGTAGTTTTTCGCTTTCTTTGTGTTGATCATTCAAAGTTAATCGACTGGTGCACGATTTCATCTATTGCTTTCTAAATTCAAGGGGAGAAACAGCATTTCGAGAATTGCGGGATTCAGTGTTAAAATCCTGCGGGTTAGCGCGGGATACTGTAACGTGAGCCCTGATACCTGGCTATTTTTAAGTGAGCTATTATTGCAAAATGCCCTCTCTATTATAGTTTAGAACTAGATTCTTTGGTCAAATACTTTTTAAATGACTACAACACGACCACTGGTCTTCAAAAGCGCTTGCCCTACTCATAGTAGCATATTCGACCGCCATACAAAAAAAAGCATGTGTGCGCCATTGACCTGAGAAGTGGCTATTTTGCCTGTAAAATTTGAATGAATAATATTTTTGAGGCGTAAATTATTTTTACAAAAGCAATTCGAATAGTTTTAAATATACATGGCTCCTTAGCTCACCGAAATATGGTAATTCCTCAAAATTCCTGAAAAAGCAGCTTACACAATCTTGGACAAAACTAGTTGAAACATACGATTTTCACGCATTTCTCACAAATGTCTCGACTTGCAAGCGGGTTCAAAATATCTTATCCCCCTCCCCCCCCCCCCCCTACTCAATGTTGTTTCTTGAGATTTGCGGTTCAACAGGCTTTGTTTTAAAAACACTAAAGCATTAACAACATTGAAATGGGGGGGAGGGGGTTGCAAAACTGAACTGTGTTGGCTAAATAAGTGGAAATTTGCTAAGTGTTTCAACAGTTTTGTCCAAGATTGTCGTAAATTGTTTCCGCAAAGGAGATATAGGTTTTCGCATTATTCACTTTATGTGTCAACAACTCTTGCTATCAGACATTCGATTGGTTTAAGGCCAAATGAATTAGATTAAGTACTGGGCGCAATACGTTTCGCGGCGCAGACTGCAGAGGAGCGATTGCACCTAAAAGAATATTCTTTTAAAAGCCAACCTTGCCATTGGGCAAACGTCCTTTCTCCAAGCTAGGCCAAGTAAACCACAGGTGGACCACCCTATGTGTTCGTGGTTAATAATTGTTGACATAAGGTTATGTCGAAATCAAGGGCGCGTATAGAAGAAGGGAAACCGCAGTTACGTCGGCTTCGATTTACTACAAAATATAAAAACAACTCTAAATGATTCAATAAAAATCAAGATGAAATGTTGATTGAGTCTTGTGTCATGTTTATTCGCCGCTCCGAGCCCTTTAAAGCGTTATTTTGCGAGATGATTTAGCGACCGGTAGGAACAGAGAGAGAAGGGAAGACTTTTTCCTGGAAAGTGCTTAATATTAGGGAATCAAGCGAAAATAAAGGGGGGCTTATATCCGGGGGGGATTTCACTTCCTTGCTTGCGGAGGAGGCTATTGTTACACCAGACAACTAAATCAGCAAAGTTAAAATAAAATCCGAGAACTGGGTAAATGAACTGCTGTATTCGGATCCAATGAAAAACTGGACAAAACTAGTTGAAACATACGATTTTCACGCATTTCTCACAAATGTCTCGACTTGCAAGCGGGTTCAAAATATCTTATCCCCCTCCCCCCCCCCTACTCAATGTTGTTTCTTGAGATTTGCGGTTCAACAGGCTTTGTTTTAAAAACACTAAAGCATTAACAACATTGAAATGGGGGGAGGGGGTTGCAAAACTGAACTGTGTTGGCTAAATAAGTGGAAATTTGCTAAGTGTTTCAACAGTTTTGTCCAAGATTGTGTAAACGATATTTTGGCTAACAAGTAGAAAACGCGTTTAAGTTCTGCCATAAAACGCCTTTAGATTTTTGTACGCTTCGAGTTCTTTACCACCAACTACTCGTTGCCACAACATGCCTTCATGAAGCCACGGAATCATCAATTAAAATGGTTTTCGGAGGCTCGTTACGAATCGAGTCAACAGAACTTTCAATGATTCTACTCAGTCAGATTCTTTTCAAGGATTTCAATAGCAAATGGCTTTATTGAAGGGCTGATGCAAGTTTCCATCAAATGTCTGCATTCTAAAACTTCAGATAAAATACAAAGTTTGTTTTTTATGTGCGTCATTGATGGTAATTAGAACAATTTGTTACGCTTTAGTCGATACATCAGTTATACATTCAAACGACCAGAGTACAATTCAGACAAATGAAGTCATAAAACGAAACATTCAGTACGAAAAAAAACCCAAAACTTAACGCATTTACCATTCCATAGGAAAAGAATGAAAATGCATGAAGTTGCGCGCGTTTTTTGAGTGGGATTACGTGAAAAGCAATGGCGTGACGCCATAACGTCTCAAGCGTGACAAAATGGATGCGGCGTGACAAACAGGCGGTTAATAACAGACTATTGCTAACGACTGTTTTTATGTACTTAATGGGACTTTTCTCTCTCAATTCGCACCAGTTACCCTTAGTTGTCTGCCGCAACTTTGAATTAGCGTAAACACTGTGATTCTGAACGATTAACAAAAGGATTTTCAGTGATTTGAACGGTTAACAAACGGTTAACACCGATTAACAGCTATTCATGAAAGATACCTTGACATCTTCTATTATTTCAAAAGACTTCCCTGTTAACCGTTGAAAAGCTCTGTTAACCGTAGTTTTTCGCTTTCTTTGTGTTGATCATTCAAAGTTAATCGACTGGTGCACGATTTCATCTATTGCTTTCTAAATTCAAGGGGAGAAACAGCATTTCGAGAATTGCGGGATTCAGTGTTAAAATCCTGCGGGTTAGCGCGGGATACTGTAACGTGAGCCCTGATACCTGGCTATTTTTAAGTGAGCTATTATTGCAAAATGCCCTCTCTATTATAGTTTAGAACTAGATTCTTTGGTCAAATACTTTTTAAATGACTACAACACGACCACTGGTCTTCAAAAGCGCTTGCCCTACTCATAGTAGCATATTCGACCGCCATACAAAAAAAAGCATGTGTGCGCCATTGACCTGAGAAGTGGCTATTTTGCCTGTAAAATTTGAATGAATAATATTTTTGAGGCGTAAATTATTTTTACAAAAGTAATTCGAATAGTTTTAAATATACATGGCTCCTTAGCTCACCGAAATATGGTAATTCCTCAAAATTCCTGAAAAAGCAGCTTACACAATCTTGGACAAAACTAGTTGAAACATACGATTTTCACGCATTTCTCACAAATGTCTCGACTTGCAAGCGGGTTCAAAATATCTTATCCCCCTCCCCCCCCCCCCCCCCCCCCCCTACTCAATGTTGTTTCTTGAGATTTGCGGTTCAACAGGCTTTGTTTTAAAAACACTAAAGCATTAACAACATTGAAATGGGGGGGAGGGGGTTGCAAAACTGAACTGTGTTGGCTAAATAAGTGGAAATTTGCTAAGTGTTTCAACAGTTTTGTCCAAGATTGTGTAAACGATATTTTGGCTAACAAGTAGAAAACGCGTTTAAGTTCTGCCATAAAACGCCTTTAGATTTTTGTACGCTTCGAGTTCTTTACCACCAACTACTCGTTGCCACAACATGCCTTCATGAAGCCACGGAATCATCAATTAAAATGGTTTTCGGAGGCTCGTTACGAATCGAGTCAACAGAACTTTCAATGATTCTACTCAGTCAGATTCTTTTCAAGGATTTCAATAGCAAATGGCTTTATTGAAGGGCTGATGCAAGTTTCCATCAAATGTCTGCATTCTAAAACTTCAGATAAAATACAAAGTTTGTTTTTTATGTGCGTCATTGATGGTAATTAGAACAATTTGTTACGCTTTAGTCGATACATCAGTTATACATTCAAACGACCAGAGTACAATTCAGACAAATGAAGTCATAAAACGAAACATTCAGTACGAAAAAAAACCCAAAACTTAACGCATTTACCATTCCATAGGAAAAGAATGAAAATGCATGAAGTTGCACGCGTTTTTTGAGTGGGATTACGTGAAAAGCAATGGCGTGACGCCATAACGTCTCAAGCGTGACAAAATGGATGCGGCGTGACAAACAGGCGGTTAATAACAGACTATTGCTAACGACTGTTTTTATGTACTTAATGGGACTTTTCTCTCTCAATTCGCACCAGTTACCCTTAGTTGTCTGCCGCAACTTTGAATTAGCGTAAACACTGTGATTCTGAACGATTAACAAAAGGATTTTCAGTGATTTGAACGGTTAACAAACGGTTAACACCGATTAACAGCTATTCATGAAAGATACCTTGACATCTTCTATTATTTCAAAAGACTTCCCTGTTAACCGTTGAAAAGCTCTGTTAACCGTAGTTTTTCGCTTTCTTTGTGTTGATCATTCAAAGTTAATCGACTGGTGCACGATTTCATCTATTGCTTTCTAAATTCAAGGGGAGAAACAGCATTTCGAGAATTGCGGGATTCAGTGTTAAAATCCTGCGGGTTAGCGCGGGATACTGTAACGTGAGCCCTGATACCTGGCTATTTTTAAGTGAGCTATTATTGCAAAATGCCCTCTCTATTATAGTTTAGAACTAGATTCTTTGGTCAAATACTTTTTAAATGACTACAACACGACCACTGGTCTTCAAAAGCGCTTGCCCTACTCATAGTAGCATATTCGACCGCCATACAAAAAAAAGCATGTGTGCGCCATTGACCTGAGAAGTGGCTATTTTGCCTGTAAAATTTGAATGAATAATATTTTTGAGGCGTAAATTATTTTTACAAAAGCAATTCGAATAGTTTTAAAAATACATGGCTCCTTAGCTCACCGAAATATGGTAATTCCTCAAAATTCCTGAAAAAGCAGCTTACACAATCTTGGACAAAACTAGTTGAAACATACGATTTTCACGCATTTCTCACAAATGTCTCGACTTGCAAGCGGGTTCAAAATATCTTATCCCCCTCCCCCCCCCCCCCCCTACTCAATGTTGTTTCTTGAGATTTGCGGTTCAACAGGCTTTGTTTTAAAAACACTAAAGCATTAACAACATTGAAATGGGGGGGAGGGGGTTGCAAAACTGAACTGTGTTGGCTAAATAAGTGGAAATTTGCTAAGTGTTTCAACAGTTTTGTCCAAGATTGTCGTAAATTGTTTCCGCAAAGGAGATATAGGTTTTCGCATTATTCACTTTATGTGTCAACAACTCTTGCTATCAGACATTCGATTGGTTTAAGGCCAAATGAATTAGATTAAGTACTGGGCGCAATACGTTTCGCGGCGCAGACTGCAGAGGAGCGATTGCACCTAAAAGAATATTCTTTTAAAAGCCAACCTTGCCATTGGGCAAACGTCCTTTCTCCAAGCTAGGCCAAGTAAACCACAGGTGGACCACCCTATGTGT
>OY855907.1:7765432-7818202 GCA_963693305.1 Meandrina meandrites
ATGGAACGGCTTGGAAAGTAAACATTTATTCAATTTTTCACAATTTTAATGGTATGGGCATGATTTTTGACAGATTTCATGCCATCCCTTTGTTCAAGACGTGCAGCGAGTCATAAAAAGCTCTTTTGAGGTGTCGAGGGCATGGTCACATGCCATGTGAGAAGAATTTTCCGGTAATATTGAAAAACTGAAGCAAATTTTTAAGTCCTCTGGGCATTCCACTGGAAATACAGTACTTACAACCGCTGATTCCTTCTACCTGGGCATTGAGCGTTTTATTTCATGCCCGTTGTTCAACAAAACGTTCACAGATAATTTTTAATCCGGGTTACTGGTAAAAACATCTCTTATAGCATGCGTGTGATATTCTCATGCCCTCCTTGCACGTTTTTCGCGCGGCGGCCTTTATAAAGCGACCGAGCAAAGCGTGGGTACGATTTTCAGGCGCCTAAAGAATCTGCCATGCTCGGCATGAAAAATAAGTTTTTCATGCCGGGCATGAAAACGGCTCATTTCCGGTTCATGCCCAGCATGAACCGGAAATGAGCTGTTTTCATGCCGGGCATGTAAAATCAGTTCATTTCCGTTTCATGCCCAGCATGAACCGGAAATGAGCCGTTTTCATGCCCGGCATGAAAAGTAGCAAATTTCATGCCGGGCATGAACTTGAAAATGGGCTGGCTTTTCATGTCTGGCATGCTAAGTCAGTTTCGATGCCCCTCATGATATCTTATAGAGAAAGTTTCTTACACCGGCTCTTTTTTATAACAGCCTAACAGCAACAAACTATAAAGGCAAACGTAGTCGGCCTTTTTTCAAAGAATGAAACATGAATAATTTACGAAGATCTTTATTAAAAAAACCTAGTTGGTAAAAATTTTACATAGCTAACATTGTCCGCTTTTATGAAGCCGTACCGTTGCATCTTTTTTGCCTAATTTAAGCAAACCTACGCTGATGAGCAAAAACAATTAACGAATGAAAACGCACTCAAAACTGAAAGGAGATAGTGTAAAATCGAGGTTGCTAAAAATTCAGATCACCATAGGACTGCTCTTAATGGGCTTCTACATTATTAACAAAGCTAAAAAATCAACGCGGCAAATGTTCTTATTTAATGTTCTTTGTCCTCTCTTTCTGACACTTCCAAGGATTTGTCTGTCATTCCTCACCAGCAACCCTGAGAAATAGGGATTCTGAAAGGTAAAAGTAAAAGTAAAGTTGGATTTCAACATGACTTAAGGATTTATTTTCACAATAATTATTTAAAGTACATTTAACTCAACTAACTATTAAGAGCGAATGCCCACTAAGACCGCGTGAGTAGTGGCACATGATGAAAAATCAAAATTCTTTATATTTCGCCCAGAGATAGCCGATGGTAGGCCTAGAAACGTGGTGGGATTTTTTTCTTGAAAAATCTTTTAAACCGGGCAAAAACCTATAAAACCGTTATGGCCCTACGTGTCTACAAAAACACACAAAATAAACTTGACTCATAGCTTGTCAGAAACTTCGCACTGATTCATTCGCATTAAATAAAACCCCGATTTTGGGCCTGGAAATGTGCTGTTGACGTGTTTACAAGTCATTTGAGTCAAATTATCCTTCTCTAAGTTAGTTTTTAAGATCACAGCGAGCCGCTAAAAATCACTAAAATTTTGGTTGTTCGAAATTCTTATTTTGGCAGTCTTTTTCGCGAGACAATTTCCCTACCCGGTAAAACTCCAAACCATTTGAAATTCAGATATTTTGAAAGAGCAAACGCCGTTCTAAAACTTGGTGTAAAATCAAGTTTCGGGCTTTTTATAAGCGCTGAATGCAAACGTTCTCAAAATCCTCATAATCACAATTTTACCTGTCACTGACCTGTAAACAACAGCCACATGCTTCTGACCAGATAACCGAGAACATCTTGTTTCCAGTGTTTCCTCTTGTTTTTCTCGGTATTTGAATGTAAACTACAGCAGAAAATTCCTTTTCAGCTCATCCTGAATACGATATTATCCAAATATCCAGTATTAGGTGTATTTAGAATCCTAAACGATAGCCATCGATCTTGAAGCGTGCGTGGTACATCAACTGACGTGTTGACATTCAACTTTATACGACTCTTGGATCTTTTCATCACATTCAAATGTCTTGCTAAACAGCAGTCGAATAAATAAACCCTTCTTGCATAAACTGTTTGCTCCCTCAAACTGAATTTTTATCCGCTGTTCGCAGTTCATCCTGAAACGAACTGTTGTTCTTCGATGTTGACTAATTTGCCTGTCACGCAACCGTCACTCGATAGGCTTTTGTTACACGATTTCCATAAATGGAAATATATGATAAAGCGAAAGATCAGGACGTCTAAAACAAATTTTGTATTAAGTAAAAGGGAAAAAAAAAAGAAAAAAAAAGGAACTTAGGCAAGCTTAAAGAACCGTGAAGTATCTACATGATGTTGTCGTTTTCAGTACAAATGCTGGTTTAGCGAAGGAAATTATGCAAACAACCAAAGGTTAAAACAATGGAAAATCATTTGCGAGTAGCAGCATCTTGGCGGAAATGATATTTTCATCACATGAGCTGCATTGATCAACCACCCATACCCCCTCGCACCCTGCCGAAAGGTACTTCACCCGAGGTCTATCTCCTTACTACAATTTCATATAACCTTTTTGGAATAATAGGTAACCCTTTCGCGTCTTTCGCGACCCTGTGTATACCCTCAATAGAAAATGTTATCTCTTTCACGTATCTACTGAGAAGGACCATTATGTCTCATTCCTTTAAATTCTCAACTTTACAAATAACCCCTTAGGATACTTAGATGGATTGTTCGAACTTCTATATCACTGCGTGGTGGCTATGTTCGAGATATTTTAAATAAAGGGATACCTAAGTGACAGTTTAAATGGCAGTTTTACCTACCCCTTTTGCATACTTCAACTCTTGAGCCTGGAAATGACGTTGAGAGATGATTCCCGCCAACTCCCATCCGGGACAGCAAAAAAAAAGAACGACATCCATTCGTTTTTGACGAGGTAACCTTTCCTGTTATTTTTTTTTATTATTATTATTCAAAAAAACATAGGAAAAGAGCAACGATCTGTACCTCGGGCGGAGCATCTTGTATGAAACTTTTTAGCACCTCCTCATTTTGGCCAAGTCACTGCTAGTCACAAATGTTGAGAGAGGCGCTGGCCTTCTTCAAGCTCTTACCAGCCACACAAACGTAGTAGCAACCTCAGTCCCTTTTTTAAGAGCCAAACTATGGTGTCGTTGGCATCTGTCAGTCGAATTTGACTATGGAATAGCGCCGTGAGGCCGAGGGTTTGTTGAGGAACATCGTCCTGCATTGCTGTAGAGGCCATTCTTAGATTTGCAGTCTCTGCTTCGGCCCTGGCATATGAAAACTGATGCAGGTTATGCATCTGGATGGTCTTGGTGTTGACAGGTTATTCTTCTGGCTCTTCTTTTATCGTTTTTGTATCCGATGGCAACCTCTCTTCTTTTCAGTCCTTTTGATACTTGCTGCTTCCACAGGTTTCTGTTGTCTACAAGGGCTTCCCATGACTTGGTGTCAATGTTACATGCTTTCATGTCACGCTTGCATATATCATTAAAGCGTAGCAGGGGGCAGCCTCTGCGCCTTGCCCCCAGTGGCAAGCTCGCCGTACAGTAGATCCTTGGGGATGCGTCCATCGTCCATCCTGTGAACATGGCCCAGTCAGCGTAGCCCCCGGCGCGCGTTTCCGTTTCGTAAACGGTCGGTGCCATTGTAGCGACACTTAGAAATTTCTTCACAGTCATCAAATCTTTTTTCTACTAAAAAGAAAAATGAAAATTGTACGTCAGCACCCAGAATCGAACCTGGAACCTCTGGTATGCTAGCATCCCTCTCTCACCACTATACCACCACGTTGATCCGCCAAATCCCCGAAAAATTTAATGATATTAGGTCACTTTCTTACTGTTACATCTATAATAGATGACCCTATCCCTATCCCTAACCTACGCGTGAATCTAACTTAGATTTAATAATCGTCTTCTCTAAGCCTAATTTCATCTAATAATCAAAGCACAGTTTCGACCTTAACCAGGCTTAAACTAGAGCAGATATGTCACTCTCCATTCCGAAAAGCTTGGCTACCAATGATGGCATCGACCGTTTAAAATGGCGCCGACCGTTTACAAAACGGAAATGAGCGTAGCGGGCGTTGACGTAGAAGTGTGAACATGGATGGGATACCAGCTCCCGAGAGGACATCGTTGTTACGCGCCTTGTCCTGCCATCTATTTCCGAGGATCCTACGAAAGTACCCCAGATGGAACACCTGGAGCTTCCGTTGTTGTGTGGATTATGTAGTCCAGAATTCGCTATAGTATAGTAGAGTGCTAATCAGGGGCGTAGCGTCCATATACGCACGTACGCCCGTGCGTACAACTGACATCTGAGACAATTTTTTGTTTTTGGAATTGCCTAAAAACGTTTTTCTCATTAAATTTGCTGGCTGATAATTTCATATTTGGGCGTTTTTTATTAATGGCAAGATGCATTTGAGTGGTAATTAAAAATAGAAAAAAAAAAAACGCCTCATGTACCCCTCCCTCAAGGTCAGCCAGCCTCACCAGTTTCCTCAGCCCCAGAGGTATTCTTGAAGGAGAGGTTACAATGTCATGACGTGTGGCTTCAGAACAAAACCTATTTGCCGTCAATGGAGATTAGGAATATACCTCTTGCGAGGTGAAACGGTGAAGCCCTAGTGTTAGAGAATCCAATGAATATCTCCGCGACTTGAGCTACTTCATATACATAAACACAAGTACGTGGATATTGACAGTGTTGCCCGTCTTAAGGGTCGACGCCTCGCCCTTTGCTTGTTACCTGTCATGAGGGTTGTTTTTTTATTTTTTTTATTTTCGTAACACTGTAGCTTACAGAAAACAATAGAGAAATGGTTAAAATAAACAACTTTCTACTGCATTTTTGCCGCTTTATTTATTGAAAATGCCCCGCAGAAAAACCAGGAGATGGCATCTCCGAGACCCTAAATTTCAAAATTTTCTGGGGGGGGGGGGGGGCATGTCCCCAGACCCCCCTAGTTGCAAGCGCCTTCGGCGCTTAGAAAAAAATTACTTAGTGTGCGTACATCTTCAAAAACCCACGCTACGCCCCTGCTAATGACACAGGGTTTGAACACAGTGAAAAACACCAACCCCGGAATCATAATATCAAACGTGCAACAACTCTCTCACATGTACCTGCATAATGTAAATAAAATGATTCTCGCAGCGAAATTGCAGTTAATTGCAATTTCACTGGGAAGATCATTTCTTTACTTAACATCTATCCGCAGTGCACATATGAATTACTTCATATACTTTACGTCATGTACCTACATATCTGACAGACAAACTACCTGTACATTCCATGCACTCTACAACTGAAACTCATCACATCGGCTGCAACTCTGAGACCGTTTTCTACATGGATCAATGTAATCTTTTTCCAAACAGAATACATTGGGAAACCAAACGGCAAATGAAAGACCAGTATGCCCAACTCAGGACATTTTTTGCTAATGATCATTCCACTAAAGACGTTACACGCATTCCACTCGAACATTCACTCTAATCATGACAGACTGTGTACGAAAAGCTAGCTAGAGAAGCATTCCTTGTTGATATGAGGTCGCAATCTTGAACCTCTAGGCATGAATAATAAACATGAAATGTAAATGCAATTCTTTCCGTTTGTTTCTAATTTTATAATCGCGCTACATATTGTTCTAGTGTTATTTCAAATTTCTTATGTGTCACGTTTTCATAGTATCGGGAGGCGGTGTACTGCACTGGATTCCGAATCGAGCGGTCCAATCCGGGTTTGAGCCCTGGCCGGGGTCATTTTGTTGTGTTTTTGGGTAAGAGACCTTACACTCACAGTGTCTCTCAGCACAGGGTTGTGATGGATGTGGCCTAATCTTTCGCTTTGTCAATTTTTTTCCATTTATGGAAATCGTGTAACAATAACCTATCGAGTGACTATTGCGTGACAGGCAAATCTAGTCAACATCGAAGAACAACAGTTCGTTTCAGTATGAACCGTGGAGAACAGCGGATAGGAATTTCGTTTGAGAGAGCAAACAGCTGATGCAAGAAGGGTTTATTTATTCGACTGCTGTTTAACAAGAGATGTTAATGTGATGGCAGTTCCAAGAGTCGTATATTAAAAGTTGAATGTCAACACAGTTTCAGTTGATGTACCACGCACGCTTCAAGATCGATGGCTATCGTTTAGGATTCTAAATACACCTAATACTGGATATTTGGATAATATCGTATTCAGGATGAGCTGAAAAGGAATTTTCTGCTGTAGTTTACATTCAAATACCGAGAAAAACAAGAGAAAACACTGGAAACAAGATGTTCTCGGTTATCTGGTCAGAAGCATGTGGCTGTTGTTTACAGGTCAGTGACAGGTAAAATTGTGATTATGAGGATTTTGAAAACGTTTGCATTCAGCGCTTATAAAAAGCCCGAAACTTGATTTTACACCAAGTTTTAGAACGGCGTTTGCTCTTTCAAAATATCTGAATTTCAAATGGTTTGGAGTTTTACCGGGTAGGGAAATTGTCTCGCGAAAAAGACCGCCAAATTAAGAATTTTGAGCAATCAAATATTAGTCATTTTCAGGGGCTTGCCGTAACCCTGAAAATTAACTAAGAGAAGATTATTTTGTCCCAAAAAACTTGTAAACACTTCAAAAGCACATTTCCAGGGCCAAAATCGGGGTTTTATTTAATGCGAATGAATCAGTGCGAAGTTTCCGACTAGGTATGGGTCACGTTTATTTTGGGACGTATACAAAACATGGACCCGGGTCCATGGACCACCCCTGTGGACCCGGTCCATGGACCACCCCATGGACCACCTCTGTGGACCCGGTCCATGGACCACCCCTAGCTGAGCCTATTTTTCATTGTATACATGTACACGGAAACAGACATATACAAAACATGGACCCAGGTCCATGGACAACCTTATAGACCACCCTGGTCCATGGACCACCTGATGGACCACGCCTTATTTTCAAAAGCAGATTGTACCTGTCAGTGTAAAGGTTAGACTGGGGACATTGTATAGAACTCAGACTTATGACACTCAATATCCAGTTCCTGCTTTCTAATATGTAATTGAAGCTTTTGCCAGTTATGATGGGCCAGCAGGGGCATGTGAGGTTTTGGTGTTCTCCTCATGGATTTTGCTCGATATTATTTTTCAAACAATCGCTGAAGTACAACAGAACATACTAACCTATCATTGTTATGATGGGATGCAAAATATCTAGTGCTTATCTGTTAGATTCGTTGCAAACAAAGTTTAGCTTTAAATACATATGCTATTAATTGGAAGCGTTCTTGAAGCGTAGTGCTACTATGTACATAACAGAAAGGAATGGAGGGCTATCACGGATAACATCTGCACGTCATACGACAAAAGAAGATATGAAACATACTCAAAACGAAGGGATGCTCGCCGTAAAAGGGCGAAGGACAGTTAAATATAAACTGTGTTATACCCGTTCGCGGGTGCAGGCGCTTATATATTAAGAAATACTGAGAAAATAAAGCTGACCTAATGGAGTGTCACCATTTTGATCAGACAAAACAAAAGTGAGGTCAGACATCATATTACAGTACTGCTCGATATGTGAGCCTGCTAATCTAATGCGTTGTTAACGCAGAACATTGGTGTTTGCACTCGAAAGCAAAAAAAAAAATGTTGTCCAGACATTTTGTCCAACCACTGTTGGAATTTCATCGGACATTGGCAAATTGTGGTCGGTCAATGTCCAAAGTCTGACTGTTATTTTCCACCCTGAATCCACAATACTGTGGAACCCACATATATTGTGCATGAACATGCATGATGAAAATCAGGCCCAGGGGTGGTCCATGGACCAGGTCCACGAGAGTGGTCCATGGACCGGGTCCATGAGGTGGTCCATGGACCAGGTCCACGGGCCCACAGGGTGGTCCATGGACCGGGTCCACGGGGGTGGTCCATGGACCTGGGTCCATGTTTTGTATACGTCCTTTATTTTGTGTGTTTTTGAAGACACGTGGGACCTTAACGGTTTTGTAAGTTTTTGGCCGGTTTAAAAGATTTTTCAAGAAAAAAAATCCCACCACGTTTCTAGGCCTACCATAGGCTATCTCTGGGCGAAATATAAAGAATTTTGATTTTTCATCATGTGCCACTTATTTTCGATTTCGCTCGGTCTCAGTGGACATTCGCTCTTAAGTTTACTAATTATCCTTCAGAACCACTCGAAATATCGCCTGATTCTTAGCTGATGAGGCTGTAGGCCAAGATTCCACAAGATCAAGCAATGCTTGTTTGATTTATTTGTGCGCAGGAATAGTTACAACACCGTGGGATGCCATTTTTTAACATTAAAACCAAGAAGTTATGCAACTCTATGGGTTTTAATACTGCACATTACGGTGGCCCACAGGGGCAAAACACAACTCGATTCCCCTTTCAGAACACAAGAATGTTTTCCAGAACACAACAATCTTTTCTAGAACACAACAATCTTTTTCAGAACACAACAATCTTTTCCAGAACACAACAATCTTTTTCAGAACACAACGATCTTTTTCAAAACACAACACGATTTTCTGAAACACAACAGCAAACTGAAACACAACAAAAATTGGTGAAACACAACAAAATTTCAAAGTACTGGTAACTAGCCCTGGCGCGTAAAGCGATTGGAACCTGGGACTAGTACAGGCCACATGGTAACCGTTCCTTCCCGCTTGTACGTTTGTCCGCCATGTTTTGCCACAGTTGTGGTGGTTGGAGAAGGCAGGATCACAAGTTTTGCCTGAAGTGCGGTGTTAGTGTATCTTCGTCTTCAACTAGTAAAGTGGGTACTTTCAAAAGCTTTCTAACGCAAAAGTCGAAGGAGAGGCAAATGGACTTCAAGTCTAAGTCCAAGAAACCGAAGACGGAGGAACTTGTAACCATAACAATCGGGATTGGTTCCACCACAGGCGGACCACCCTATGTGTTCGTGGTTAATAATTGTTGACATAAGGTTATATCGAAATTAATGGCGCGTATAGAAGAAGAGAAACATTAATTACGTCGGCTTCGATTTACTACAAAATATAAAAATTACTCTAAATGATTCAATAAAAATTAAGATGAAATGTTGATTGAGTCTTGTGTCATATTTATTCGCCTCTCCGAGCCCTTAAAAGCGTTAGTTTGCGAGATGATTTAGCGACCGGTTGTAAGGGAGAACAAGGCAGGCAGCTTTACCGCCGGCGGTCGCGACCTTGTCCTATTCAAGCTAGAACTGACGCTAAACCATCAAAATTCTCACCTCGAAAACACGGGCATCCGAACAACTAGATATTTCTCTGTCCCTGTGCCGAATTAGAGCTTCATCCTTTCAATATTTTCCGAGAAAAGCGATCCCGAAGTCTCAAAAGTAGCTTTCTCCATATGATCAGTGCAAAATTCTGAACCAAAGGAATGTTAGGAACGCGAGCCCATTCGAATCTACCAATCAACGCGTCGCGACCGTTGGGGCGGGCTTGGGCATTTGAACAGAAGAAATGGCACTTTTAGGATAGCCTGCGTAGCTGGCGGGATTTTCGAGAGGGAGTGTTTCTTGGCGGCCTCATGTTTTGGTCTTGGTCGCCAAGCAGCGAGGGGTTTGGTGAGGAGTCGAGTTGAGATCCCGCCTGCCGGAATGCGTGGGTTTTTTTGAATAATGCGTTCGCCAGTGCACGCGAATTTCGGATTGGCTTAGAGCTGTGAAACGTCAATCAAATGTTAATCGATATCTCTTAACCATCCCATGGGAAAACTTCTGTGTTTTACGTGCAGATGGCAAAATGGAGAATGCGGAGGAAAGGAAGGCAAAGAGAAAGCTATGTATTCACTAAATGTCCCGGCAGCGAAAGCAGAAAAATATTCTAAAGGAAAAACAGACGTGATTTAGTTGCTTTCAGGAAATGATGTTTTGGCAGTACGCAAGGGAGGTAAAATCCAACCGTCAATGGTCAAGCTTAAGAGACAAACCGCCCGATCAGATTAATGCAAGCCGAGTATAACCTTTACAACACAAATCATGTTTCTCTAAAACCAACTTTTAGCTTTCGCGAATCACCAACAGTCTCTTACGAAGCAAGATAAATATGTCATCCGTGATAAGATCATTACATCGGTGCATCTTGCAACAGTGCTATAAAATAAAGGGAAAGCGTAGCGGCCGCGATCGACCTCGGACGTGTGAGAATCAGCGGCTAGGCCCGGCATCACAGATATTAAATGCAAGTTATCAACAATTTCACGGAATATATCAGATCTTGTCCTTCCAGAGCTAAAGTATACCTTGCAAATAACAATGAGCTAATGCAAAACAAACCGCTAGAGCGAAACATGTGTTACATTACAGAGCCAGAGGTGTCAAACTTTGCAAACAGGAAACCGTGCTAGGCAGGCTCTATTCTACTAATACTGCCTCCGAATAATGCAACACATCTATTTAATAGTCTCCTTCAGATTAGCATATGTCACTTACATATGTCATTTACAACTCCTTCTTTGGGTTTAGGGCCCCGTTTTGGAGGCTATTTTGGCGTAATGTCCTTTGCGTTTATTATCCTTTCGCCATCAAGAGTTTGTTTACGAGTGTCAATGCCATTTCACGCGATTCATATTACACCTCACTCTCTGATTGGCTTATTTAATTTGAAATCAAAGGCGATAAAAGTGGGCGGATAGCAAAATCCCTTAGAAATCCGGCAGGCGGGAATTTCACTCGCGGCTCCGCCGCTCGCTGACGCGGGCTTCGCCCGCGCGAGAAAAATTCACTCGTGCCCGCTAATCCCGCCAGCTACGCAGGCTATTTTAGGACAATAGGCCATTTTACAGTTGTCTGCTCAGTAGCCTAGCCTTTGAGTGGTAGCGAGGCTGGAGGTGACCTTGCATTGATACAAACCTCTCTGCTTTTCTCATGTAAATGCGAACCATTAACATCAGAACAACTTGATTTGCAAAACAAAAGCAGCGAGGTCTGTATCAAAACAAGGTCACCTCTAGCCTCGCTACCATTCAAAGGCCTGGTATCTGAGCAGACAACTGTAAAATGGTCTATTATCTAGTTGCTCGGATGCCCGTGTTTTCGAGGTGAGAATTTTGATGGTTTAGCGTCAGTTCTAGCTTGAATAGGACAAGGTCGCGACCGCCGGCGGTAAAGCTGCCTGCCTTGTTCTCCCTTACAACCGGTCGCTAAATCATCTCGCAAACTAACGCTTTTAAGGGCTCGGAGAGGCGAATAAATATGACACAAGACTCAATCAACATTTCATCTTAATTTTTATTGAATCATTTAGAGTAATTTTTATATTTTGTAGTAAATCGAAGCCGACGTAATTAATGTTTCTCTTCTTCTATACGCGCCATTAATTTCGATATAACCTTATGTCAACAATTATTAACCACGAACACATAGGGTGGTCCGCCTGTGGTGGAACCAATCCCGATTGTTATGGTTACAAGTTCCTCCGTCTTCGGTTTCTTGGACTTAGACTTGAAGGTCATTTGCCTCTCCTTTGACTTTTGCGTTAGAAAGCTTTTGAAAGTACCCACTTTACTAGTTGAAGACGAAGATACACTAACACCGCACTTCGGGCAAAACTTGTGATCCTGCCTTCTCCAACCACCACAACTGTGGCAAAACATGGCGGACAAACGTACAAGCGGGAAGGAACGGTTACCATGTGGCCTGTACTAGTCCCAGGTTCCAATCGCTTTACGCGCCAGGGCTAGTTACCAGTACTTTGAAATTTTGTTGTGTTTCACCAATTTTTGTTGTGTTTCAGTTTGCTGTTGTGTTTCAGAAAATCGTGTTGTGTTTTGAAAAAGATCGTTGTGTTCTGAAAAAGATTGTTGTGTTCTGGAAAAGATTGTTGTGTTCTGAAAAAGATTGTTGTGTTCTAGAAAAGATTGTTGTGTTCTGGAAAACATTCTTGTGTTCTGAAAGGGGAATCGAGTTGTGTTTTGCCCCTGTGGGCCACCGTAGCACATCAACAATGATCCAAATGAACAGCCCAGCGAACATCCCAGCATATGCATAAGCACATGAAAGTTTTAACAAACAGACCGAGCAGACGAAGGCTGAGAGTGCAGAAAGCCATCGAAACGAATCACTGACTCAGGAGGGTTTAACTAAATAGTAAAGTGAAGTCTCTATAATTATGTTTATCATTCATTCAAAATATTTCTCCATTTCTGATTGGCTGTCAACACCCGGTGGACGATTGACATCAAGCAACAACAGCTTTGATACTGCTGAGCTAGAAAGTGCGAAAATGGCCACTAGGTTTGAACATAAATTACGGCGAAAACATTTCCAGACTATTAGGTGATAAAGATACCAAAAACACAAAGAAATCTTCAAAGGGTCAGGTCACTTGATTTTTACAACTTAGGGATGGACCATTAAAAACGTGATGGGGGGATGGGAAAAAAAAAACTTTCATGCAAGGAAAAACATAAAGAAAAAAATTCATGCACAAGATGGGCTGCATTTTGATATTAAACCAAAAATTTAATTCTTCTCGAAAACTGTTCCAAAATGGACCAAATGGCATTAGAGCATGTCTAAATTTTCACATTTTTCCCGGGTTTCACATTTTTCCCGGGGGAGGTTGGCCCCAGACCCCCCTACAGGTCTGACAGGTATTCTTGGTTTTCACGTGACGTCATCAAAATTCAAAAATCCAGAATTGAAAAAAACCCCTGAGTTTTTATCCTTCACTGGCTATTAGAGGTCCTTAATATAAATTTTGTTGAAGGTTTCCAGCTCGATATCATACGCTGTCTTTTAAAGATAGAGCATTTTGAATTTTGGAGTTTCACGCCACACAACAAGCTAAAAATCCCTCCCCCCCCCCATCACTTTTCTAATAGTCCAGCCCTTATCTTCAGAAGAGAAATATCCAAAATCCAGCGCAACAGCAGAGGAATTGGCCACTGTTTTGCGAAAATTCTACACCGAAGTGAGAACCAACGTCAGTAGCAATTCAAATGCATTTTGTCTTCAATGCATAATAAAAAATATAACAATGATTGAATGTGGCTTCTGTATTATATCTGTGGTAGCCAAAGGCTGAGGCAGATAACACTCTCCTGGCCATAGATCTGCATAATAATATTCTTCAAATCATACTCAGCTAATTGTTAATTGTGTAAATAACATGCAATCAGCAAACTGAATGAATGGAAGAATGAACAGCCAGACAAGTGCATAAGCACTTGAATCCTGGGCAGACAAACTGGACAAAAAAGAAAGCCAAAAACACAGAAAGTCATCTATGCAAATGACTGGCTAAGGTGCAAAATAATGCTGGGGGGGGGGGGGGGGGGGGTAACAAAGCTGCGATGAACTAGTATCCCATCCCATCCAGGGGTCTGGGGGGGAGGGTGGAGGAATAGAAATACTCGCTGAGTTTCATGCTACTGAAACCAGGATAAGCTCCCAGGGGGTACTCTGGATTTATGCAAATGGCACATAAAAAAATCCCCTGAACCAAAATTATAAAACCCCAAAAAATCCCCTGTTGAGTTTTCGAGCCGTAAAAGTACTCAGGAAAGGCTAAACAAAGAGCAACAGTACATTCAAATGGATTGCTCGTGTACGTTGATTTATTAAACTATCTGCAATAAGCTTTGGCTACTCCGTAAAAGTTCCCAGGAAAATTGATCTGCCCAAAAAATACTATTGAAAATTTTGTTGTCCAAAAAGGTCCCCAAACTTAAACTTCAAGCCCCAGAAAATCCTTCCCACCTCCCTCTTAGCACAACTCCAGAGTATCCCACCCCCCCCACCCTTGGGGATAAGCTACGGTCTGATGGACCACTAGCCTTTGGAAGTTGAAATAAATAAATGAATAAAATGGTTTTTGTTGTTTGTGTTTTGGGGGCTTATTTTCAGGACAGAGCTGGTATTATGAAGATTTTGCAGTACATAGCTGACTAATGCTTTAGATACGCAGAATTGTCTATGAAGAATGTCTTTTTGCCAACTTAATTTGCTGTAACACAAAGTAGCAACATAAATTACCATCTAAGTCTTAGTGTACAGGGTCCCTAAAGGGTTCAGGGTGCAAAGGGATCCTGGCTAAAAAACCTTAGCCTCAAGGGCTTTAGGCTCTGCAGCAAATGTTTTCAGGCCTCCATGCTCTGTGGCAAAATTACATTTACCTAAGCTCTAAGAGTAAGACAGTGGGGCTGCACTCTCCACTCTTGAGACCTTTAGGTCTCCCTGGCTCCAGGAGGCACCCTTTTGGGTCCTTGAGTACATTTGAGGCACAATTTCTAGTTATTAAATAAAATTGACACTTACACAAAGTACACCAAAATGCCAATTTTTGTCCTTGTCAGTTCTGTGGTGCAGACTGTGTTATCTGCTAGCTAGGAAGCCATTTGTCTTTTGCTTGTGTCTGTATGAAGCACTTGATTTCCTTTCAATACAAAGCACAGCAAGCAAGATAATTTTATTAGAAGAGGAATTTATAACAAAATTAATGTACAGAGAATACTTGGATCACACTGATAGCTAAAGATGATGCACAAACCAGCTCTAATGCATAAAATGACATTTTTCTCTAACATAGGTATGCAAACAAAACTATTTCAAGCCAATTTTAAGGCATAAATTACATATTATTTTCAAATGCTGTACTGGTTGTTTTTATTCATTTCTGTACATATAACAATCACAATCACCCAAGATTTAGGTATCGTTATTATCATTACTTTCATAAGCAAAACACTGCTGCTAGGCGGGCACTTCTGAAATTGAGTTATACAAATTCAGTCAGAGATTGAAGCAAAGTTTAACTTTTTGGGCCAATCTGTACTCATTGCATGATTCCTCAGAGTACTTTCCAGCTTGCACAGCTCCTAAAATCTACTCATTCAGTTGAAAAATTTATTGTGAAGAGTTCAACACAGATCTCATGTCAATTAGTAATCAAATTCACGTTAATCTGTGAAATTTCTTAAAAGGGGAAGGGCAATGGTTTCATCCTTTCTTTTCTGAATATTTATTGTACGGTCGCCTTGTCAAATTGAACTTAAAAATCAAGTAGGTCAAACAACAAAGGAATTGTCTCACCACAAATGTACATTTATAAGCTTACAAGATGACGACAGGGCATGTTTCGTAACAATTGTTTTCTACCACTTTATGGCGAGTATTTGACCCGATTCATGGCATTGTTAGAAGACAAAATTTTAAGCTAAAAGTGCAAGACTACTTACATGTCCTGTGGTAAAAACCCTACAGCTGGAGCTTCCATGGCTAAACTGTAGAATACCGGGCCACTTATTTGCATCTCATTGAATTTGAATAGTTCCTTTTGTTTCTATATGCTTCGTTCTAAAAAGCGTTCAGAGATATGTTAATAAGTGGCCCGGTATTCTAAAATCGCTCCTAAGACGAAACTATTCTTGGTTTTCATGTTACGTCATAAAATTCTGAAATCAAAATTCAATAGGCCTGCTAAACTTTCGATGCCACTAGATGTAAGATGAACTAAAAATATATCTTTTTGCAAATTTCCAGCTTGGTTGTGCCCTTCGTTTTTAAAACAGAGCATTTTGAATATTCGAGTTCTCCGCCATATGTGATATCAAGCTGAGTGCCGTGACAAAGCTGTTTTGATTCAAAAAAGGCCTTTCCCTTCCATTTTTGCAGATTGAACATTCCCAATGTACTAAGTGCTGTTTATGTAAAAGTATAAAAGATCGTGAGCCAAAAGTAGTCGCTATTAATAGTAAAGTTAAGTTCCAGATGTTTTCTCTGACATCACGGCGGCCATATTTGTGCCCCTCGGAAGGACACAAATATGGCGTCTCCATACTGAGCTTTATAAATTCGCGTGGAACGTTTCGGCAAATAACTCGCAAACCGTGCACCGCACAGACCTGAGACTTGGACAAATTGTTTTTCTATTTCTCTTCTATAATATCTGAAGTTCATATATAGCTTCTGTCGTTGAATGGTTTCGATTTTATTTTTTTATTGCGTGACAGTGAAAACCACCAATTGCGCGAACACCAATGATGCTACAAATAATACGCCATAAAACTTCGTCCTGTTCCGAGCAAACTTCGGCCAACACCGGACAAAACAAAACCCCAGCGGGGGTTGGAAGGCCGCCCAATAATGCTTTGCGCGAACGGTATGCCTGACATTTCAAGAATGTAAACAAAGACAACTTGAAACATGTCGAGTCGCGGATTTTTTCCCTGACTTATACTGTGGTCTGTTTCACTTGTCGTGACCTTACACCCCATTCAGTTGTCGTTTATAGTATTGAAAGGAAATTTTAAGGTAAGAATTAATGCATATAATTTTTTTTTATGGTTTTTATTTTTACAAGAAGATGAACCAGTTTTTCGCTCCCGCGAAATGGCTACGATGCGTCAAAATATCATGTCGAAAAGGTGCTTATGTGCGGCATCAAGCGTTGTGATATTTGTAAATAAATGTTGAAAATTATTTCTCTGATATCTGGAAAACCTTAAATGTCAATTGATTCAAATTAACTTTAAGGTTTTGAATCTCAACGAAGCCGTCAAAGTTGAGTGTATTTAAGCTGGGTTTACCTTCCTTCTTATTGCCGCCAATTGTTGCAATCACGGCCACGCAAACATTACCGCCTCTTAAAATATGATTTTCCAGGATAAGTTTTCATTAAATTCGACTAAAATCCCGCTGGGAATAATTTAGAGAGAAGATAGGAGAAGAAGAAGTTGATTTAGTACGAATTTGTCGTTGAATTGGCACATCGTAAAATGTACTTTAACCATTTCATTCACTTACGCATCGTCACGCAACATGGCTGCCATTCCCCAAAGACCATGTAAACAATGGCCCAGTGTCAACTTGAACTTGGATTTGATTTTATTTTGATCGCAAAAATTGTTGCTTTGATATCTGAGGAACTTCAAATAGCAATAAACACAAATTAACTTCAAAGTTATGAAACTAATTAAACCCTTTAAAGTTGAGTGTGTTTTCGTTGGGTTCTCTGTTAGGTTCCTCAGATCACGCAAAAGGAAGGAAGAAATAAATAAATAAAAATTATCGTGCCTACAAGCCGTGTTCGCCCGCAGGTTTTCGGTAAGAAACTGATCGACAAAAAATGACATGAACTTTTTTCTTTCTCAGCTGTTTACGTGTCTTCAGTTAAATCTGGTTAAATGGAGGGCATGGAAATGGCTCGTACAATGGCCGAGACGTTCCGTGAAAGCACTATTTTGTACGTGTACTGTGTCGATGCTGCAGCCAGGACGTCCATACAATTCAGCGCTGTACCATGTTTTAACTACAATGTTCTGTTGGGACACTGCAGTTTTCCGTACATGCAAAGAAGGAGAGTAATTGTTCTTTTTCCGGACAGCGAAAATGTCAGGAAGAAATTTAATGACTTCGCCTCGTCACCAGCCGTAATAGATATTAAGGCAAGCTGTGTTGTTAAGGTAAAGAGATTTTAAAAAGTTTTTTGTTCTTCATTTAACCCGCTATTAATTAATTTCTTTCTTCTGTAATTTTCAGCGAGATCATAGTAGATGGTCTTTTCGTGATATTTGGCTTTTTACAAAAGAAATGTAAGCATCCCAACAGCGTTGTTGTTGTTGTCATTTCAGGTCGACAGTAGCAGAGAGTATTGCCTGATTACGGATTTTGAAATAATGGACAGTATGGCCTTGTCATCTGGAAGTATCAAACCAGAGGAACCTGACGATGATGAGGTGCCAATACCATATTTGCCTTGGCTTAATTTTAAGAACTGCAGCTGCAACTGCTCCCTCCATCCGAAGGTTGGAAAAGTGTTGGTCAACCAAGAGAACGTTGATATCTACAGTCATGCAATAAATGTCGAAAGTACTTCTGAATCTGGAAGTGATGATAATTCTGAGGAGGAGGATCAGCTACCTACAGCTATGGATGAATCAACTTGTGATGTATTGTATTCTGACAAAAATTAAATTGAAAGGATGCACTTTTCATGATCATTTTCAGATTGCTCTCAAGGAGTGCCAAAGAAAACGAGCCAGCAAAGAGGAAATCAAATGTAGATTGCATTTTCATCAGATTAATGTTAGGGACGAAAATGCGATTGTAGTTCAGGCTCTCTTTGACAATATGTGGCAGTCGCTTGGCTATGTGCCAAAACAAAAGTTACCAAAAGTTACCAGGGCAATCCAGGCTGGAGAAGTGCAAGATGTTAAACTGGAAAATGTGTTCCGAATTTTTATTTGTGATGTTAAGCAATACAGATATGTTGGACAGGTTGTTGTAGTAAAAAATGGGTGCTGGGAACAGGATGACAAGAATTACAAATATAATAACTTAATTTAATGAAATAATTTTATTGTGTGATGTCCTTTTGACAGCTTGGAGTGATTTCATTTAACTCGTGAAACACTATCTGGCAGTTAGAGTGTAAATTGAAAATTATACATTATAAATGGACTTTGTACAAACAGCTTATAGTGTGTATAGTAACTAGTGAAACTAAATAGTATATACTGTGAAACTAGTTTATGACTGGCTCATTTTTGATGCTGTGTTTCTTGAGTTTATTTAATTGCAACTACTGGTTGTAATCTCTTGGTCCACTACTAGTAAAATAGTTCCAATATTTGTGATATGAGGCATAAATGCCTTGACCATGTATAAACTCATTTTAATGAGTTATTAAAATTTGAAAATAATTTTACATTTACAATCTTTTTCCATTCTTCTATTTGTTTTCCTAATTTCTGTACAAAATATAATTATAACCATTGTCAGTCAACATTAAATTATTTTATTTCCAGTACCATTTACTTTTCTTAACTTTACAAGTGAAATCTGAAGATAACCACATTGAAACTTTGAGAAATTTAAATCTTGACATGTTTGTACTTCATTATTGAGTTATTTTTTTCAAAAAAATAACTCTTAGTCGGCGTGAAGGCGTATTTGGCTATTAAGTGGGTGGATGTTGGTTGGGTGGATCATTCATGTATGTATTTCACACCAATCAGATTTGAGATTCTATCAAGGACCAATCAAATTGCGGCTTGTATGTATGGATCGTTTTTATGAATAATTTGTTTTCGGTTCAAGGTACGGCCATTTTTTTTGTTTTGCTATAGATTCAACCTTATTGGGCCGTGTTGGTCTGAAGTCTCTATTCCAGTTCTTGATTTTTATGTAGCTTTGGGTGAGAACCTTGTGTGTGGGTTCTGAAACCGAAAAGTGTTGGGAAATTTGATGGTGGTGAAGGTGATTCTCTCGGTTTACCGAATCAACTAGTTCAGTTGACGACAGAATATGGGTATAGTATTTGTTGATCACTTTATTTTAAATTTTATGATGTTTTTGAGTAGAATAAATATGTGTATTGAGAATAAATGTTGTGACTTCCATTTTTAATGTCAGTGTTGCGGGTTTGCGCAACGTTTTGTTTTGGTCCCCAAATGGGACAAACTGATGCACTGTGGGTTGTTTGTAAGGGCGAGTGTTAAAGAAATTAAACGAGAAATCTTTGAGATTCTAACCGCGCGGTGTTTAAACTGTTTTCTCTCGGTTAAAAGTATAGCATTAGTAGTTTTCCTATTAGTAGGAGCTTTGGCTAAGTAATAACACGAGCGACCACAAATCTCTCAAGATTTTCCTCCCAAATTAAGAAAAACGTAATTGTAATATGTCGAGACATGTGCGTTTATTTGGGTTTGAGAGTTGCCAAATAATTGGTATTTTCGTGAGGTTGGAATGCGGCCGGAGACGGTTCGACGTTTCCTGCTTAGGAATAGTAGGACTTCACATGGGCGGTCATGAGTTATTTATTGTACGATCGTTTGAAAAGCTCATGACGTGATGATGTTACAAGGGCACGTTTTGTCTGCTCGGCAAATATTAAATTAGGTGTTTTGACAACGTGGTTGCAGCAAGAGAAAATCATCATTTGTGCCGCGAGTGAGGGCCGTAGGAAGGTATAGTAGTCGTTGTGCGAGTCTCGCGTTTCAAGCTTCGCATTGTTGATGGCTATCTGTAGTAGTATGGTGGTGCAATGCGGTTATTTCCGTACCAATGACGTAATGCTTGCAAGTGTTTACGTCGGCCAAATTTATTTTCTTCAGATCTCTGAACTCGCCTCGCTGAGACAGCCAAAAGATTCACTTGAACTGGCTAAACCGACAAGAAATAGTCGCAAAATTGCAAACAAATTAGCGGCCGTCGCTTCTGGCGAAATAAACATGCAAAGTAAACTTAATCTTGTTTGTCACGTACCGAAAGTGAAAGCTCCATGTCAGCCCATTCCATGGCTGACGCAATACCTTTTTAGTGTATTTAATATTCCCAACGCAAAGCGGTTGCAGTTACGTTTACTCATAGGCAAAAGAAAAAAAGACAGACAGCTTTTTGGTAGTCTCCTTTGAAGCCGTTGTTTGGGCTTGTCACGCAAAAATCAACGGCTGAAAAGAAGACTAGCTTTTTGGGTGTGCAGTCAAGCGTGGCACACAACTTCATCGAAAGCTATTTTTAGCACGGCCGTGGGAATATGATGATGTTACGCTTACAAGTTAGGGCACATTTCTGCTTCTGGTTGCGAAATTAAAATTGTACCAGTCCAAGTAAAATCGTCACGTGGTTTGGCCGAAATGCACTGGTGACTAGAGTTGTTTGTTTCTCGCTTCGTCGAAAGAAACACGTACTTGCTTGCAGAAAGGTTTCTGTTTTATATTGATGATGAAAATAACGGAGCCATTTCAGAAACCCGAGAATACTTTGTTCTTGTTCCATCTGGCTATTCGCTTGCAATTTCTGGGTCAATTTGGCTTTCTTAGAGAGCGTGTTTGCGATTTTGTGATCATGTTTACGGTAAATGTTGTCAACAGTTTTCAATCCATGTTCTGATGTACTTAGCGGTTTTCTTTCGGCTTGGAATGAAAGGGGACGGATAGTTAAACATGAAGGTAACCTGAAAAGTGACTACCAGATATTTTTTTCTGTTTACTTTTGAAGAAATTACTGACGTATTTATTGTCTTCAACGGTATGGTTCGATCGATCGGTTGCACACCAAAGTAAAGCAGCCTAATTTTAGAACGTTTGCACAATTTCTTTTTAAATTGTTTTTGAGTTATTTTTCCAAAAGTAGCTCTTAGTCGGCACGATAGACCGTGCACATGAACCATGCACAAATAGCTCAACCCATGAAATAGACCATCCCAACAGGACTAACACCCAGTTTTACCCCAAGCCACCCAATCAATTGAAAAAATAACTCCTGCACGCTTAGCGTGCCTATGTTTTATATAACTTTTGCCCCTTTTCAGCCAAAAAAACAAATTGAATGAACCCTTTTTACATCTTTTCTAACACTTTAATTTCGTGAGCAAGATCCCTGGACAGGCTTTTTATTTTTGATTTCTTAATTTTGATGATCTGCTTCTGTTTCATCATCTTATTTTTGAAGCATGCTGCCACCTTCACTAGTTTCCTTTCTCCTTTTTCCCTCATTGTTTTTTTGAGTCTCTGATAAAAATCCAGTTGTTCTGACGAGAGCTGGATGAAGGGGTGGGGTAGGCAGTTGTAGATCATATTGTCAAAGTATACTCTGATTCGTATTTGCATAGTGCATATAATACAAACATTAGGTGGGTGCTTAAAATATAAGCTCACGGTGAAAACAAACTTGTTTAGAGAGACCTATACTAAACTAAACACTGAAAATTACTAGGTCTCTTATCCTAGACTTGATTCCCGATTTTTTTATTATGTCATTAGCTGTCTAGACTAAATTCTTTAAAAGACTGATTAGTTTTACCAGAGATCATACCCTATTTTAAATCAAATTTCTCTAATTGGTATACTGTATCCTAGACTAAACTGCTCAAAAACCTACCCTTCACAGTGGCACATACCTCTATACCTCTTATTTGGGAGTCCCCCCCCCCCCCCCATGTGCGGGTGGTGCATGCAAATAAATGGAAAATGTATTATGTCTCATCCAGCCCCACTCTCGTAAATAATGAACGTCCACCGTTGGCTCAAATCAATTAGCCCGAATATTCCTCTGCACTCATATTAATTGGTGTTATTGGAAAGTGTTTGGTAATTGAGGACTGGTATACGTGATCATTACTGTAGCGTTTCTGAAATTTAAAAATTCATGGTTTTTTTCAATGATTTCTTTAATATAAAAAACGAAATAGGATAAATACCAATAGCTGTAGTCGTGACATTTTATTTGACCCGATATAATACAAGAACCTGAGAGGCCTAAATTTTTGCTAAGTATTATTTAGGGCGCGTTCGTTTGGGAATATTCTGGAATAAGAATATATTCTGGAATATATTCCGGCTATTCTGCTCCTGGGAGCAGAATAGCCGGAATGGAAATCCAAGTATTCCGGAATAGGAAGAGCAGCCAAACGAACGCTAACTTGCATTATTCCAATTATTCTTATTCCGGATTGATCCCAAACGAACGCGCCCTTAATGAAGTGAACTTGTGGGTACTTACTCGTGGGATTTTACTGCATCCAAAGCCAACCAAAAAAGACATAATCGAATATCTATACAAAACTATTGATTTTGCTGCATACCTTTAAACATCCAAGCTTGTATTATTTTATACTACCTTGATAACCCCATTTATTTCTACTGACTTGTGAATGCTTGCCGCAGCCATCTTTGTTTGAGCACAACAACGTCACGTGTTACAATTTACGTGCGATATTTAATCATGTAAACAAAAACATGTGGAGGCCGGAAGGTCTACCGCGGGATCAGAACTTTGTAATGTTTATCATGTGGATGTTTGCTGACATAGTCGATGATGCGATATTTCAAGCTGTAAGTGGCACCTCAGGTAAGTTTAAATCGTTTCCACAGCACTGAAGTCGCTCATCGGAAATGTGATTACAAAACAATTGCAATGGTTCCTGAAAAATGGCGGCGCTCACCAATGAAATCTAAAATAATCCTTGACAAAGGTTTTATAAAGAACAGTTCCTCTAGTAGTGAAATTTTGCATTCAAGGCCCCATAAAGCCCAGCACGAGACTGAGGATTACTTTTTTCCTGAGCTCCTTTCCGGGAAAATTTATGTATATCAATGTTGCCAAAAATTGAATTGATCACGAAATCACGCTAAAGTACACTTGTTTATTGTGTGATAGAAAATCATATCATTTACATACAAGACAAAGATACACCGTTGTTCAACACGGGTAGTTTTGTGTATTAGTCGGCTAAAAAAATAATCAAAAGCATGGATTCAATAAATGTAGCGACATCTTTCTTCACTTTTGACATGCACTTTTCAGTGTAGGTGTACGTAATATAATAGACGTAGTTTGCTCACAGTGCTTTACAATATTTAATCATAGGAAAAGTATTTTGAGTTTTAAAAGATTACAACATGGAATTTACAACCCTGAGGACAGGAGTAAAGCGTTCCCATAAATCTGATGGATATTCGCCGAAACATGGAGGAAATGAAGGCCCACAAAAAAGTACAGCGAGAAGACAACTAAATTTCGATGTTCTCATCAAAGTAGGTTGCAATCCTCATTTTACTTACCCTCGCAGTCGTTTTTAGGGGCGACCGTGTTTCACTCAGAACGATCAGCGTGGGAGGCTATCAAAATCTTGAGTGATAAACTTATGTCTACTTCAATTTTAGCGAAAATCACGCCCCACTGTCAAGTCTCCAAGTATGTTGGCAACGTCACGTCGAATCCATAAAAAAACTCGAGCGCTGAAGAAATGGTGCTTTACTGAGGACTGAGCACTAGTGCAGTTTATCAGTATTCACTCAGACCTTAACCCATCGGGAAATGATTGGCCTGCCATGTCAACTGACAGTTCCTATTGGGTAGCGGCTGGCAAATTTGTTAAAGATACATGTAAAAGTCACCACATTCGAAGCGGTATGTATTTTTTTATAACACGAAATAAAATTTTCGAACGATCAAGTAAACTTGTCGGATAAATAAATATGTAAACCATCAGAAGTGGAAAGTAGATCCTGGTCTCGGGTGGAGCTGCATAGGCACAGGGCAGGGGGTACTCCCCTATGTAAGCTATATAGGTGTAAGCCTAAGGGGTATGGTTTTTGAGCCGTTTTGGTCCAGGCTGATGAAGGGTATTGATTATAGGATACCATTTGTAGCCACTTTCCATACCCATATGGTACCTTTTGGGTTTTTTTTATTATAATTGCTGTTCTCTAAAAACATACCTTTATGTTTCCTTTACAGTGCATTCTATTCGGTCAAGAGTTGTGACATATTTGTCCAAGAAATTCAGATCCATAAATGAGGCAGAAGAACATTTCCGCTTGGATGTGGATGCTTACATGATGGAAGGCTCAAACCCGCTTGTGGAGAATACTCAGGAGGATTCGACCACACTGGAGCCAAGTACAAAAAGGCAATGCCAGGGGGATCCGCAGGATACAAACACCGTGGAGCGAAGTTCACAAACAGGATCTCCAAAAATATATCCAGAAGAAAAACTTCAGGATGCAACAACTGAGGGTGTTGAAGAGATATTAAATCGAGTACTTGAGACTTCTGAGGAGAGCACTTTACTAAGGATAGCTGACAAAGCATTTGCCAAACTTGCTTTCAAAAACAACATCAATTCAAATCCAGCAGACTTTGTTACCCTTTCTTTAACAGCAATGAAAAGGCTAGAGTCTGCTGGAAAGAATAACTTACTGTACAAGTTTGGAGAGTGCATTGCCAAAACCAGACCAGGAAGTGAAGAATGCCTGATGCCACTTTAAAGAGTGGTATGCTACCATGACTTCTCAGTTTGAGAGTCGCTTTGGAAGAATATTCAGAGGCCCAATGTGGAGTGGATGTGACAGGGATGATATGAAAAACCCTCTAAAGGTAATTTATACAAGACTGGCTTTGGTATGGTATTTTTATGAAGTTTCAGGTTGTTGAGATATATTATATCAGCTATCAGCTGACAACCATTCTCCGGGTTGTCTGGGTTAACAGTTCACACTGTCTAATGGCAGAATTAACGTTCAAAAACTTGTTAATAATTCATAAAGAAAATACAAAGTAAATTAAATGCAAATGAGTGTCTTTATATATATATACATGATAAAGACACGGCTTAAGTTTAGGTCCAATTTTCTAGGCCAAAATAACACCAAATCCATATTATTGGATTTAGTGCAAGAATGAGTTGATCTACATCAGAAGATTTTGAAGCCGTTCAATAAATTCGCAGTTCTTGTTTTATCAAGTCTAAAACACTTGGCTGTGCCACATGTTTCAAACTTGATAAAACACTGCTGCTCATTAATTAAACATTACAACAATGGCAGGGTAGGGGAGGGAGTTGCAGTAATTACCAATATATACCTGATAAAATTCAACGAAATACCCTAACATCTAAAATTCCTCTCAGTATACACAAAAACTCTAGAAAACCATACTTCACACCTTGAAATCAAAACAATTGGGAAACTGCACAAATTCCCATATGTCAGCTGAAATATACTGAATAGCAAATTAAAAATTCACTGTATAATGTACATTGAAAACCCTTGCCCAAGCCTGAAAATAAACACTGTACATAAAACAAACAGAACTACATTTGACTCACTAGTTGTCTGCATGTGCTCATTATTTGGCAGGCTAAGGTGAATGTTGCTTGCACCAGTCAAAGGACACAAAACAAAGATGTAAAAAGACTTGTTTTGAGACCACACCCACTATTCAGGTAAATGTTCTTTCTCTATTGATAAAAAGTAAGCCAAAAACCTGAACAAATTGACCCATCCTTTTAGCTTCTGGAGATCAATCCAGTTTCTCAAGCATATTTAGCCAGCGAGGATTGCTTGTCCCCTTGGATGGAATAATAGTCCACTGCAGGTTGTCAAAACATTGAATTGCAATGTTTTTTAGTTTATTACAATGACTAGGTGTCGTTTAAATAATTTTAATAATCTATATGAAAGTACTAGCTTATTTACAGATTTTTTTTTTGTCATAGTTACCAATTCACATCTGATCACAAAACAATTGAAGGGCCGCGAAAGAAAACGTCCCCATCGAATTTTGGCAAAATTGAACATTGTCAAAACAACTCCAAATTTCGCATGCGAGTTTGTTTACGTGTGTTAAACACTGTCCTGTATTTTTTCCCGCTGTTGTCTGCCTTGTTTCCAAAAAATTACGCATGCAAAAACTGGGCTTTGACGAAAGAAACCTTTTGTTCCGCGAAACAATGAAATCAGCGAAGTTGAACCGATTACTGTTTTAACTCTACAAACATTAACCCTAGGGGTTAAGGTAAGGTTAGGGTTAGGGTGTTACTAATACCGGGAACGGGGAACGGGGAACGGGGAACGGGGAACGGGGAACGGGGAACGGGGAACCGGGAACGGGAGTCTGGGAACGAGTGTACAGCGGTAATCTCTATAAGAATTCAAAATGGCGGACGAAATCACGGAAAAGGGTCTGGAAACTAATTTTGAGCACTCGCTCAGCATGGACGATAGGTTTTAATAGGATTTATTGAATGGTTTTACATGATTTTAACTTGAGCGTTGGCTATGGGATCAGTTTCTCTTGGATGTGATTGATGCAGCGTAAACAGTAGTCTAAATGTGACTCAAGACAGCAAGGGACCGCCAACAATAGTGCTGCCAACGTAGAGATCCCAGCCGGAAGAAATGAAGGAACAGCAAACACGAACAACGTGATGTGCCAGCGCTAGATTGTGTAGATTAAATGAAATGAAGAACATTGTCCAAGAAGGAAAATGCTATTTACGACAAAGAAAAGTAATTTCAACCTGGGTTGGTAAACCTTATACCTTTCGTATTTAAGCATGTGTTTAAAGCTCTTCGGGGCGTTCCAAAGAAGACAATTGACTAAAATGAAGCATTTAAAAGTTCTGTCCATGTTTCATTTCTATACTGTTTACTATTTTCTTCGATACAAATATATAATGTAACTTGTATTCCCTGATGTTACTTTACGTTAATCTGTTGGGTTATTAGGAAGCAAATAATTTGTATTCGCACAAACAAGATAATCTGCTACGTTGTTCAATGGTAGCTCGTTAAGCAGATCTTCACATTGAATTATTTGAATAAATTTGCTTTTTATTTAGTTTCCTATACGACTGCCTTATTTAACTCTGTTAACTCTGCCTTATTTGTGTTTAATAGCACCATCCATTATCGACATCCCTGACAACGATGTTGGGCGTCTACACTTCATACGCTTAAAAAAGCATATCGTCTAATTACACTGCAAAAGGCAACCTAGCGTTAAAAATAATCTAATTAAGTAAAAGTAAACATTTACTTTTATCAGTAAGCTACATATTTACTCTATTTCCGTGTTTTCGTCCGCCATTTTGAATTCTCATAAGGATTACCGCTGTACACTCGTTCCCAGACTCCCGTTCCCGGTTCCCGGTTCCCCGTTCCCCGTTCCCGGTATTAGTAACACCCGTTAGGGTTAGGGTTAGCATAGGGTTATCCTAGCAAAAATAAAGAAATCTCTTCTTTTGAATTGCATGGCATGAGTCGGTATCTAAATAAAGTCAAGGATTAGTGTCTAGAGAGTGAACGTTTTGCAATCCGTGAAAAAAGAAAACACTATTACGGTATATGAAAAAAACTTTCTCATGCACTGTTTTCTGGAAAAGTAAAAAAAAGAGCAAGATGTGACATTTCGTAGATGCTACTGTGATGCTGGAAAAGGCTTTGAAATGTAGTGATGCTATCAGCAAAGCGCTTGCCATTTATGCTTTGTCTGCGCGACGAATTACAAAATCATTACGGAAGAAAACGTATTCGAAATTTCTCAGCGGTAAATTTCGCTAAGCGAAATGATTATTTTTTGTGAATAACACTGCCGTTAGCAAAGCAAATTCAGTCCGTTTCACTAAAAAAGATACTTTTCGAACTACCGTGAACGGCGAACTTTTTTCCGCGAATTTTCACGCGTAAAGCATTCAAGTTTGCCTAGACAAACCGTCGCGTTTGGAGCGTAAACATGTCAAGTTTTGGCAACTCAGCCTGTGTGTTTCTGGTCATGAAACACAGGTTTCGAAAACTTTTGCGTCAACGTTTTATGTTTCTTCAATGAATGTCGACAGCAAATGGCGGCTTTATATTTCTGGTAAATGCTGAGACAGCGATCTTGATCTTTGGTTCACTTGCAAAACGCGACAGTTTGTCTAGACAAACTTGAATGTTTTGCTCGATCGTGAGAAAACGCGCTAAAAAGTTAGCCGTTCACGGTAGCTCGAAAATGGCAGTAAAAGTCTGTTTTCATAAAACGGTTTTTTCAGACAACACAAAAGAGGTTAGTTTTAAGCTGAATAGGCTGTTTCTCCTACAGGCATGTTATGAATACACTGAATCGAATTTAAGCCGGCTGGAAAACCGATGGAAAAGAACAAGTCAGCTTAAACAAACAAAAAACTTACATGCGAGCCCGGGTTCAGTCTTGTCCTTTCATTCCTCTCGACAGACAGCGATGAAGCAATCAATGGAATTCCATGATGTGCACTCACAAAATCTAAACGGTTGATTTTCATTCCACTTGACTTGCAGTAAGCTTTTGCACAAGTGAAATGAATGAAGACTTTGCCGCCGCGCCTTTCGCCGGGCCCCAGGTCCCGACTGTTAAGTCACGCTCAAAAATAACGCAATAATCACGATCAAAGCATTAAAGATTATTATGGGATATCCCTGAGTTTCTTCGACACGGAAAGTCTACTCTTCAACTTCAAGAGAAAATAACAGAGTCTAAAAGCCAGTCTTCATTTCCAAACATTCAACACGCCAAATGATGGCAAATGAGCCCAAACAAACGAAGGTGAACTTGGTTTGGAAGAGAAGTGCTCTGATTGCGCTGGAATCAGAGCCCCCGACCGCTAAGTTTACCGGCGTTTTAGCGATCATGGAACAAACGAACCTCGCTTCTTTGAGGCTTGCGGGTATACAGACTTAATGATGTCCTTCTACCACCAGACGGGCGCAAATACATGTCAAATAAGAGAGAATCAGTGGAGAGAAGTGCACTTCATGCTCGAAGGTGAGCATTCCACTTGTCCGATTAAAATCTGACGAGGCTTTGCGCGCGAAAAGCTTACGTCACAATATTTGCTGTACCGACCATTTCCAGATCTCCCAACTGAATTACAAAAACAGGAAGAGAAACAAAAAACCTTTTGTTACTCCGAACAATAAAACCAGCATAAACATTAAGATTCGTTCTGGAACAATGATTTGCTAATAGTATATTCTCTTCCTTATTTCTCCAAGTACAAGCTCAAACTAGCGAAAATAAATGCTGGACAGTGTTTAACACATGTAAACAAAGCTGCATGCGAAATTTGGAGTTGTTTTGACAATGTTCAATTTTGCCAAAATTCGAAGGGGACGTTTTCTTTCCCGGCCTTTCAATTAACACTGCTGGAATATTTTATTGTTGTAGAAGACTGCTTTGGAGACATTACAACAAACAAACCCCAATGGAAGATACTGGATAAAGGTGGATGGTACTGACATCAAGCCAGCTCTTCAAGAGTCAACTAAGGGAGAGTGGAATGGTGATGTAGATATGGGTGATGGCATGTTAAATGTACTTCGTCAGGAATATGACAAAAGAAAGCAACTAATAGAATGCACCACCAAGCCAACAACCTGCACTGAGCAAAACTTGCGCGAGATTAGAAGTGACCTGACAAAGGACATCCCTTTTCTCAGCACTGGACTAAGAAGTTCGAAGGCCCTTTATGAAAAGAAATTTTCAAATCCCTCTACACCCGCTGAAACTCTGAAACAGCTCAACTGGGAAATGGTGGAATACAACACACTCCTTAGTCAAGCACAAGCACTCCAGCAGTTTCTTGACAAGCAACTGTCTGTCCTGAAAGCTAATAACAACCACAGCAAACATCAGGTGTTCAACAATTTGGCTGAAGAGAAAAACACCTTAATTACATTCCTGAGGAATCTCTTCAAAAAGAAAAGGCAGCCAGCAGCCAGTCACATCCTTGTGTTTATGCTATCAGAAGAAAGACGAAATCAAAAGCCCTATGCATTGCCAGTGTGGTATATACCTTACCATACCTTGAAAGATCAGTATGTGCATGACTTCACCAAACAACTTAAACAGGAAATGGCCAAGTTAAATCTTAAAGCAGTAGGTAAGTTTCACCATTAATAATACACAACTGAAAGGAGTCTTTCGGTTGCTACTAACAGTTGTATAATGGGTCAAGATCATGACTTAGGGTCTATATTTTTGTCAAATTTTTAACTTGAGAATAGCAAGTGACATACTTTCAATATTATTTCTGCTTTTGATGTACATCTGACCTTACTATCATTACCACTAAACTGAAATGTTGACAAATTTTCACAAGCTCGACTAAATAATTATTTACACTAACTTTCTTACGACTTCAGTTTAAATTTGAAAATAACTAGCAAAATCTATGTTGAACAGTAATAACACAGGTAATAACTTACAGGATGCATACATTTGTAATTTCATAAATTTATGATTGTCAATCATAGTTGATGCATTTCCATTAGCCAGTAGAGATGTAAGCCCTTAAAAAGGTGTCAAAAATTAATCTGAAGCTCTGGAAAATCTGCAATAAAAAGAACAGAACAGACAAGTACACTTAAAATACTTTACAATAATCATTGTTTATTGCAATTTGAAACAGGAACAGTCACTGATGGGGAGTTCAGCTCTTTAAGAACACAGGGAGAGACAAGGCCACTTCACATCTGGCAACTTGTACATGATGCAAGGCAAGCTGTTAGCAGGATGTCAAGGGACACTATGCTTGATATGCTGATAGCTGTAGAAGGTACTCTGAATCGCAATGTCACAAGAAATATAAAAATACATGTATCTTTACCCAGGGTCTAATTTGGGCTAAATAAATGTGGTAAAGTTCTACGTTTCTGATAAGCATGCATGTGGCTGAAAGCATTGCTGCTCAACCAGCTGACATATAGTGCTAAAGCCACAGTCAAGCAGATATGAACATACCTGTTTTGTTTTGCGTATTGACAAGTGTGCTGCTCTAATTTTCAGTGACTGCAGATGGCAAGCCAAAGGTACCACGGCCACATCCAGCTATTCCTAATGAAGTGATTGTATCAATCTACAATCTTCTCACTCATGATCATATGTCTGTTGAAGATGCCATTACTTTTGTCAGGAGAAAATTGGTGCCTGAAGGCTATACTCCGCACACATACCGAAGAAATGTACCCGAGTCCTTTCTTGACAAGCTACGCTCCATTGTAGCAACCTTTGTGTACAGGCACTCCATTTCATATTGGAAAGAACAAGGAGTGGATTTTTCCACTTTCCTGTATGTCCCAGAAATTGACCAGGTAACAAAGGATCATCATCACGAACGTGAAGACCACTGCCACCTGCTAAAAAAAAAAGGCCAAACACACCAGGCAAGGGGCAAATCAAAATCTCAACGTGGAGCGTTTTGATGAAGCAATGAGAGATTCTAGTACTGGGGTCACGCATGCTGCCTTAACAGGTACACGTCCTCAGTCTGTCCCTGATGCCGAACGACTGCTTTCACATCATGTTGCTGATTTCTTTGAAAGGTACCTAACTGTAGTTTATAAAAGGAATTTTGTATGGTTAATGATTTAATTAATTAATATTACTTAACAATAGAAGAAAAAAGGGACAACATTGGCTTGTTACATGATGTTTCCACATAAACTAGGGTACAACTAATGGTATTTATTGGACAGCCTTTGACAAATAAATAACCATTAATGCTACATGTAATACTGCCTACTTGTACATAATTGTCACGTGTCAACAATATTGCCCTTTATGGAAGGAACAATCACAGTATAACAAAGGGGTCTATTTTTATTTCTAAGGAAAGGCTATGAATCTGAGGTAGAGTATGTGAGAGTCATTGCCAACTGGCATGAGGCAAGTGATGGACGTGGTGTCAGCCAGCTGGAGAGATCTAGAAAGAATTATGACATGTTGAATTACATTCTAGACGATCTTATGCCCTGGCACACACAATCATATGACCTGTCACTTCTTGACATTAACAGGTGTGTTCAAAGTTCAAACATAGCTATATTATGGCCACATACACATGTATAATAATAACACATGTATCCAATTGATTACTCTATAGGTTTTGCATTACATTTAATAATTTTTACCAAATTCATATCTTATCAACCTCTGATCTTGTGGGCTTGTCAAAAAACATGATTATGTTGAACAATAAATACTAAATAACCCAGAAATATTCAGCAGCTGTTTTATCTATATTTATACCTAGGATATCCATTCAGAAAACTCCCAACTCCAAAAACCAATTTTACCACTCATTAAAGCAATTTACCTAATTATGTTAACTTTACAGGCCAATGGATAACATCAGGGGTTTTAGCCGGGAAACATTTGTTGGTACAACCACAAACATAGAAAGCCAAGAGTTTAGAAGACGGCAGAACAGTGAACTTGGGTTTGAAGAACATCCAAGAGCTGGTGCAAGTGATGATCTCGAGAATTTATTTTCTGTGTACCACAGGGATTTGGGTACAATCTTCACACTGAAGGACTTCAAACACAACTGGAGAAAGTCATGCAGGTAGTGTTACATTATTTTGGTAGAAAATGGAAAATTAATGATGCCATTTAATAGGACATTTCACTTCATGTTAAAAAAATCTTATGTTATCGCTCTACTTTCTAGCTATGAAATGATAATTTATTAAAAGAAATTAATAATAGACCTTTCTCATGCTTGAAAAGGGAGTTTACCAAGAGAATTGACCCTGCGTTGCCATTCCATTACTGGACTTTGGATGAGAGATATGCAGAGGAACTACCATCATTTGACCAGTTGCCTGAAAGGTGGGATGCAGTGGAAGAACCATTGAGACTGCACTGGCTGCACATAAACACACGTGAAGATAGTTCCATCTTTGTTGCTGGAAGATCATTTCTGCCCCCAAGAAATCAAACCACCATCAGGCAACGTCTTCACAGGCCAGTTGTTGACCTTCCGCCAGTACAATAATTTTGATCAGTTTATAAATATAAACTTCTTAAGTGCCAAATACAAGTGTTTAAAAACAAGCCATGGTTATTTTTTTAATCAATTAGGGCACTCGACCTTCACATTTCGTTTATGATTAGGAAGATGTTTCTCAGATGTACAGGTGTAGGTGTGGAGATGTGAGTGAACTTTTACAATAAGTTAAAATATTCAGAATATTTCATGTACAAGAAAATATTTCGTTTCTTAATGCCCAAAATTCTTTCTTTTAACGTTTTGTTAACTCGTAGTTGATTGAAAAAAAAATCATTCCTTAGTTGGGAGCACAAAACATAAAGTCTTAAGTTACACCGCTTATATATAACCGAAAAGAATGCTCTGATACGCAGAAATATGACTAGTGCAAATACACGTACGTTATGATGTTTAGGATCTTCCCACAAATAAACGAACGAACCGTTTCATCTGCTGTCATATTTGTGTCAACTGCATACCCATTGCATTATCAAGAGCAATAGACAACATGTTCTCGCTTTTGAAATATCTTTAATGAATTTTCTTAACGATTTATTTATACAGTAATCATTAAACGGTGGCGAAACGCATCTCACTAAACGACTACCGACCTGCACATGTACGCTCCCTTAAAACGGATTAAAACATATTGTATTACTTAACAACTCACTGATTTGAAGAAAGAATACTCCTGAGCAACGTTCCCAGCAAAAAGGACAGCCATGCGATCATTCCTCGGCTTACAAAGTGAATACTAAAAGCGATCCAAAAACACAAAACTACGTGCAAGGCGCTCCGAAAGACTGCCACTGTCAACTGCCAGGTCACGCGACAAGACGAATTTTGTATATATGTTTTGCTCGCAAAGCATTGTGGGGCGGCCTTCCAACCCCCCCCCCCCTGACAAAACCCTTTGTCGCACGAGGGATCGGGCAACTTCGGCTCACGCAAACTTTACGTCAGGATGCTTGATTCATCCAGCCGATGCCGACCGATGCCGACCCGATGCCGATGCCTAGTCCCCAGGCGCTCTCTCTTGTCCTGTAGTCCGTGCGAAGTCTGGGGCGGGAACGCGCGAGAGAATGTAGCGTTGCAGTTTGGTCTTAGCTGGCGAACATGTCTAACACCTCTCGACCAATGGTATGTGTTGTAGTTTCTACCAATGAAAATGCGTGGTAACCGTGTCCTCTGAGATTATTTTACCAGGGGATGGGATGTTGAGGCTGCGTGGAGCACATTTTGTGATTTTGCGTGTTTTTTGTCTTTTTATGGGATATTTCTGCATCTTCCGGACACATTTACAGCTGCCTTCGAAGCCTTATTAATAATATTGCTGGTAAGAAGCTTTGTGAAGTGTATTGTATTGCATAATATTGTTTCAAGTCTACGAAGCCATTTCGACTTCTGAAGATTATATATAAACTTAAGTGTTGTTTTATCGTGTCGCTTTCAAGCGGCATGAACTGGCACTGGTTTGTATAGTCCACACTGTTGTGCTTCGTTTTTGTATTGTCGATCAAGATCTGGTTATTAAATATTTGCGTAGAACTGGTAGAATCATTTGCCTTTATCGGGGGCATGAAGAAACACTAAGTAAAGTGCAGTATTATGAGGATTGAAATTTGGTTACAGCTCATGAAAATTTGCTACATGTACATACAGGATGTCAAGAAATGAAACTTGTGATAGTTTGACCTTTCTAGCCTTTATTTTGTCTTATATATCTTTGTCTCTATCACTTTTGGCCATGAGTTCTTATGATTTTAATTTAACAAAGTGAGCTTAAAGCAAGCCCGGCCGGCCTGGCTGTAATCATGAAAACATGGTATACTTCCCTTCATTATGTTCCATCCCAAAAATAAAACAAAAAAGATAGGTTACCACACTTTCAAATTGAGGTGCAGTGCACGTGGCCCAATAGCTCTTTTTCAAAATCACGTGACATTTTTGGTTGCCGCGGACTAAAAGTAACGAGGGCTCGTTTTGGAAGGACACGATTCAAAATGGCGGATTCTCGGTGAATGCACAGTTTATTCGTTATGCCTTCTCATTACAATTGCTGTGTTCCATTGTGTACCAACCACTCCAGGAGAAATTCTAAGCTATCATTTTATCGTATTCCTAAGGATAAAAGTCTTCGTAAGGAATACACAAGGTTGATCAGGAACGAAACACTGAAGCTGGAATCATCACACACGCGAATTTGCTCAGCTCATTTTGAAGGTGGTGAGAAGAAATATCGAAGGCAATTACCGTCCATCTTTCCATGGAGCAAACCCTGTAAAGTTAGGAAACCACCTACAAGGAGGAGGCTGGATCTCAACGATGTTTTGTCCACTTCTAATCTTGGTGACCTCGGTGACCTCGGTCCTTGTGTTGAGTCAGAGGTTGAAGTTGGGGCAGTTGAAGAAGTCACAGAGACTTTCGAGTCTGAGGCACTGGAGTCTGACAACGTTTCATTCAATGAAGACAATCGTACCGAGTGCAAAGAAACTCAAACAGACGAGAGTGGGGACCCAAAGAAGGATATGGAGGAGCAACTTAAATATCTCCAAGAAAAAGTAAGTGCTCTCAGGATTGAGGTTCAGAAGCGAGAGTTTTCGATCAATAGGTTTCGAAACGACGATGACAGTATTTCTTTCTATACCGGATTTCCTAACTATGACACACTTATGGTCTGCTTTGAGCTGGTTGCCAATAAAGCAGAGAATATGAGCTATGGCAAATATGACAGAAAATTATTTAACACCTCTCCTCTTCAGTCTCCTGGTGTTCCCAGGTCATTGTCATTGCTTGATGAATTTTTTCTTGTGCTTGTACGAATAAGACTTGGGCTATTAGAAAGAGACCTGGCTGATAGATTTGGGGTATCAGAAAGTAGTGTGTCACGCATTTGTACAAGTTGGATTAGACTCTTACGTTTGGAATTGGAACCTCTCGTCAATTGGCCTCATAAGGAGCAGATTGTGGATTACATGCCAGCTATATTCAAGGCAAAATACCCTGATGTTGTTGTCATTATTGATTGCACTGAAATAAAGATGGAATCACCGTCTGCACTGGATAATCAGTCTGCATGCTATTCATATTACAAGTCGAATACAACCATGAAAGGTCTTGTAGGAATAACACCATCCGGGGTCTGTTCATTTTTCAGTGATTTGTACACTGGATCAATTTCCGACAAAGAAATTATACTTCAATCTGGTTTCCTTGAAAAACTTTCAGTAGGGGATGGAGTCATGGCAGACAAAGGATTTTTAATTCTGTCATACCTCCATTGTTAAAAAAGAAACCACAGTTCTCTGAGGAGGAACTTAATAGCACTAGATCTATTGCAAACCTCCGTATTCATGTAGAAAGATGCATGGAGAGGATAAAGAACTACCACATTTTTGATAGGGCTTTCCCTATAAGCATGGCTGAAAGTGCAAGTGACATTTTCGTTATAATTTGTGCTTTGGTTAACTTTCTCCCACCCTTAGTAAAGTGAACATTACCCTCTGAAATTGTAACCCTGAGGAACAATTAACATTGCATCAGTTTTATTAGAGGAATTTTAACATTTCATGACATGATGCCATCATGCTTAACATTAATAGTTTTATCTTGGTATGGACAGTCTACATTTCATGTCTGTGTTACTGAACAGTTTATGTACAATGTACCCTGTAATAGGACAGTTGCACTTGAATGGATTCAAGTGCAAATGATTATGGTATTTTTTAAAAAAAACCATTGCTGACAAGCTTTCCCATAACTATTTATATGGGAGTCCCAGTGTTAATATAGACCTTTTTCATCCATTTGTTATTCTTTTGACCTCATGCTGATCTGCCCGCCAAGCCCCATCAGCATGTACAAAATACAAAAGAATTTAAACTCCAAAATGAAGTCTGGCAGGAAATTAACATAAACATAAAAGAAAAATTCAACAGAGTGAAAAAAGGTCTATTCTGAAAGGTAAACATTGAGTTCAAGTGGTTTTCTATACTACTTTATCATGTTTGTTGGAATATTATTTTCCTTATAACTGTTACAATAAATAGGCCAATGCATTAAAATTCTTAAGTACTTCGCTCTGACGATTTACAGCAAGGAGCCCAAAACAGTGTCCGCTTTTGATTAATTCACATTCTTCCGTGGGCACATCTATCCAATCAAAAGCTGAGGATAGCTGATTGGATAGATGTGTTCACAAAAGAATGTAAATTTATTAAAAGCGGTCACACTTTTGGACTTCATGCTGTAATAGGGTAACAAAACAAACAAAATCACATTATGGTTGAGAGTTGAATGAGTAATTATTTTCTTTTGTTTTATTTCCCTAAGCCTTGGAGTCAAGTTAGAATTTCGATGTATCAAAATTGGCCCATAGTCACATAAATAATAATATTAAATATTTTAAGTTGGGACTGTTAAACTTCCTTATCTGTTTGTTGCATATATATATGTACATCAAGTATTTCATTTACTGTAAATTTTAGCCACAGGTTTGTTACTAGTCTCGGTTTCCAGTTGTTTTGGAAGTCTGGTTGTTTTCCAGCTCGAGCTGCAAGTTTTCAGACGAGATCACATGACCAATATATTATTGTTGATGCAAAAAGCCTGGCTGTGAATTTAATAAAAATCAACTTTATATATAGGGGGTAGACACAAGACAGTATCATATCTGAAAACTAGTGGCCCTGCTACAAGTAATGGCATAAAATTTAAAACTCTGAAAATATGTTATCTTATAACTTGATGGCAAATGATAAACTATTGAAACATCAACAAAAGTTACATTACAAAACTCAGAGACTCCAGGGATGTTCCGGAGTTTAATGTCAGATTAGTCAGTGCCTAATGCCCATCCCCCCTCCCCCATTCCCCAATACCACTTCACCTTATCCCCAACTGACTCAGTGTGATATTTCTGAGGCATTTGACAGTACAGTATTCACTGCAAGAAAATATGGTAGTTATTAAGAATATGTTGGAACTAAGTATTAAGTTCTATCTTTGTTTTTGAGAACTCAATTTCTGATCCGGAAAAGCCCTCAATATGAACCCATCATAAAGGTGTCAATATCCCCTTTTATTCATGTAACAAATTAAACAATTATGTCTACAATTCAACAAAAAGGGCTTCTTTTAGAATGCATAACTTATGCTCAACTGATACTCAAGGTAACTAAGTTGGCCATTTGTCCCCTATCAAATTTGTGTTCTCTTTAGGCTTCACTAAGATTAAAGGGGCACAGCCCATACTTAACTCTTGGGTAAGCCAGCTCTGGTAGCACGATGGTATCAAAAAATCTTTCTAATTTTGGAAGCTGGTCACTCCAGAAGACTTTGTCAAAATACACTCTCTCTTTGTACATTTCAGTACCACCTTTCACTACAAAGTCGGTCCAGGTCTTGCAGCAGCAAAACATCTGCTGATGTACTTGGTAAAAGTACTGGTGATTTCTATTAATGGACATGTGACCGTCAACCAATTTGCAGATTCCCTTCCTTAGTAGGGCAACTTTGAGTGGTTCTCCATTCTGGAGCACAATGTGCTTTACTTCAATTAGCCCATCTGGAGGAGACTCCAAAGGGTCATTGACCAAACCATCTGGGCTTGATCCCAAAAACCCATGGGTTGCACTAACAACGAAGCCACTTTTAGTCACAGTTACTTGGTGACCATCGTTCTGCATTTCAGTGATGTATTCGCTGATGATCTCTGGTTCTTTCTCAAGACCTTCCTTCATAAAATAAGTCTGAAATGGCTGCTTGTAATGTAATATCTCTTGTAGTGCACTGATTGGAGAAGTTGATCCTTTCATGCTTGCAACTCGTTTACATTTTGACGCTGTAATCCTAACCTTCCGAGCTTCATTCCATTTAAAGTCACTTTGTTCAGTCATTGATTGGTCCCTAGTTTCTCTTTCAATCGACTTGATTTGATCATTATCTAAAGACAATTTTCTTTTAATTCTAATGCAACGCTCTTTCAGCTCCTCTAATTTATAAGCTAATGGGGTGGACCTTTGGTGGCGAAATTATGTCTTCAGTGACACTGGAGCATTTACAGTAGCCATGGTCATGACTTATGTCTTCAAGAACCTCTGGTGTACTTTTTCTAGGTAGAATGTGTAACAATCCAATTTCTTGTCCTTTACTTGCCAGGTTCTCAAGTTTATATCTCTTGGATGTGGGGCCCTCACATCTTTGCTTTGACACACGCCCCCTACAGCTGATTTTTTTCCATGTTCATGTTTCACAAACTTTACTTCGTGAATAGGGTGGTTATCTACTTTTCTTTTCCTGCTTGGTTTGTTCCAAGTACATGGTTGGGATGTACAAGCTGTATTTTTTGCATTATGTTCACAGAGTTCTTCGAGGAAGAACAGCATAGCAGAAACATAATTACAATGACCTTCAATACCAGCAGGGCATCCACACTTTCCACGAAGTATCTTGCCATCCCTCAAAGTAATAAAGGCAGTATACGCAGTTGATTTTTTCATAGATGGTAAAATCCTTCCCCTGAGATGATACAATCCATCTTCGCTAAGATCATGTTTTTCCAACTTAACAACATGACCCGATTTAAAGAAATTGTATCCTTTAATTAATGGTTTAGCGGTAGAGGTTCCTTTTCCTAAGACGTTTTGGACCATGAACTTCCATATCATATTATAGTCCACATTTGGAACATCTGTAAGGTCATCGTTGTGCCCTTCCATAGGAAATTCATTACAAGATTCTGGGCTGATGTTTTCGCATAGTCCAAGGCTGACTTTCTTCTTTGCCACGTTTACTCCTCTGTCTGGGTCGACTAGTGTACAGTTTAACTTCATATAATCCTTTACCCTAAAAAAAATTGTTTATGAAGGTTAAAATTAGTCTGAAAATAAATATTTGAAAGGCATTCATCGAATTTCAGCTTTATACCTTTGAACAAGCACTGCCTTTTTCCCTGTTGTTCGACCTCCTCTGCATTGTAGTCAGCGTCTCAACATCCAGCAATTGTATTCTTCGGGAGTTTCCTTAGGTAGTTTCGCCCCAGGAATATCGTCTTCTGTTAAAGAAACAGAAGTCGAAATTTTCGCGCTCCCGTCCGACGGCTCCGCCATTGAAAATAGTTGTCCTTCCAATATGGGCCCGCGTTCCAATTGGCCCGTGGTAAACCAAAAATACCACGTGATTTTGAAAGTGAGCTATGGTTAGTGCGCTGGACTCCGGGTCAGGCAGTCCGGGTTTGAGCCCTGGCCGGGCACTGCATTCTGTTCTTGGGCAAGACACTTTACTCTCATAGTGCCTCTCTCCACCCTGGTGTATGAATGGGTACCGGCAAATTTACTGCTGGGGGTAACCCTGCAATGGACTAGCATTTCATCCAGGGGGAGTAGAAATACTCCCAGTCGCTTCATGCTATGGAAACTGGGATAAGCTCCGGCCTGATGGGCCACTAGACTCGTATACAGAGTTAACCTTACCACACTTGCAAAGGAGATATGACAGGGGCTCAGCCAATGGGGTATCCTGGGTGCTAATTAGCATAAAATTGGCAAGATTTCCGCAGAGCCCCATACATTAATTCGGCATACCATTTTTTGACTGACTCGTTCTTTTCATGATTGCTGTTTGTATATAGTGATAGTATGAAATAGCTGCATACAGAATTAATGTACATGTATGGGGCTGTGCGGAAATCTTACCATAAAATTTTGCAAAGAAGTGTGTGCAATACAGTACTATAAAGGAATCACCTAGCAGTTTGGGATTACTTAATACCATAAGTTTATTTTTTTTGTTAAGCTTTCCAACACATTTAATAAGCAATGTACAATCTTTAAGTGTGTATGATCCAGAAATCCTGGAAAGTCCTGGAATTTTATTCTGGCATTGAGGCATTGAAATCTATAACCTCTTACTATTAGTCTGTAGTTTTTTCTGGAGTATTTTTTCTTAGGTTTCTATGACTTTGAAGCTTCTGCTTTTATTAGCATCCTGACCAGTACTACAGAGCCAGTCTGGTAGAGAAAACGAAAACATTTTTAAATAGTTCATAAAGATTGGCCTCTGTGATGGTGTAATGCAATGGTGACTAACTCTGACCAGCACTTCAATCCAGTGGATATCTTTGGCATGACTTATCAGGGCTGTGCTCTAAGGGTGCCCGGGTGCCTCAGGCAACTAACTTTTGCCTTTGGGTGACCAGATAATCTTATTTCTTTCATATAAGCTTTGTGCTGGGCACCCTGGATCTCATAGTTCGGAACCTTTGGGCTCCTTGTAATTTTTCTTAGAGCACAGCCTTGCTTATAAATTATTTAAACTAAGAGGGTCCTTGCAAAAGTGTTTCTTTGTTAAGTTTGACTGTATTTACATCTAGTACTGCCAAGGAGCCAGATGAACTACTCAGAGTCCTGGCATTCACAGGCTACTAATTTCATGAGAAAAATTACTTACAAACACACTAAACATATAACCAGCCAGACGCAACCATGAATTGTTTTTAAAGGTCAAAGAGATAAATGAAACCCCAGATTGGTGTGGATTAAGCTGGATTTCAATTCACTGTGAAAAATCTGGATTTTATATGGCATATAGAGAATGGCAGGTTTCTCATGTGACACAAAGTGCTGTTATTGTCTGGCATCCTTTAAGCTGGTCTTTTAACTTAACTGCCGGCATGCCTGCAAAGTTGACTTGAGTTCAACTTCGCAGGCACTTTGGCAGTTTTTCTGGAGCGCCGGCAATAAAGATATTTTATAAGAACAGTATCCCAGGCATATACTGGTGGCTATGTCACAGGTAGGTCGGCGGCATATGAGAACCAGACTTAAGAAACAGCACGTTCTTCTCAAAATTACTTAAAGTACAATTTGCCATACCTGTATTTTGGAAAACCTTTGATTGATCCTCATTAACTGTTCTTATCCAAAACAGACTGTTAAGCTTGTTGGCATTTACTGATAGGTACATGTACATGTACAACTAAATTATAATGATTCATCACATTTCTGTTTTAGTAGTAATGGATGAGGATCAAGGGTTGGATGAAGGAAAGCAGACCAAAACCAAAGAAAGCTTTAGTAGAGAAGGGACTAGGGATGGTGAGTATTAACCCTTACTTATCAGTTGTTTTTTTTTTGGTAAAATTTATAAACATGAAACCCTAAAATTTTTGAGAAAGTGCTGCCATAACAGGCCTGTGGGTGCCCAGGTGCCTCGGGCAACTAACTTTTGCCTTTGGGCAACCAGATAATTCTTATTTCTTTCATATAAGCTTTATGCTGGGCACCCTGGATCTCATAGGTTGAAACCTTTGGGCTCCTCGTAATTTTCGTTAGAGCACAGCCTTGCATAAGAACTTAGACCCAAGTATGGACGGACAACAATGATATAAATTATTATTAAGAGGCAACTCTAAAAAAGTATTAAATACTTTTTATGACTGTCTTTACACATGTAAAACAAAGTACATTATGTGGAGGAAAATTGGTGGTCAGTCAGACATAAACAAAAGGGGTTGACAAAAATCTGATGGTTGACAGACCTAGCACGACTAACTACTGCATTTCTTTGACCTTTGTGGCACACAGTGTGACACCAATAATCTTCCATTTGCTAGCAATTACAGAAACTTTGCTTTGAAATTTAATTTGACCAACACATGCAAACTTGATAAAATGCTGAGGGTATTTTTCAAGGACAGAAACAATATACATTTGATTAAAGACTATTAAGGTGGCTTACTACAGTTTTTACGAGGCAAGAGTGCGCGCTACGATTCGGCTGCCTGACGTCAATATCACTTGCGCTTGCAAAACTTTCGCGAGCAACACTAAAAGAAAGGAAAACAAGTTTGAGCCCTTTATTCGAAAGTTAAAAGTTTCAGGAAGTTTCAGAAGGTTTTAAATAGACATGTCATAGGACGAAAACAATACTACAAATACTTTGATAAACAACGGACAGAGGAATTCTAATTCGCTTTTTTTATCGCTCATGACGTGTGGCGTCATACAAGCGCACTTTCAAATAAAAGGGCATGCGCAATTGAATTCTTGTCGGAAGTCGTAAAAACCTAATTTCGGCTCAAAAACCTACCGTACAACCCATAATGAAATTTTCACAATCGTGTCAACAGCCAAAATTTTTCAAAAATCTGTAAGACAGATTTTGAGCTATTTTCAAAAAGGCAAAAAACCACATTTTCCTATTTTGCAAAAAAACTGTCTTACAGATTTTCAATTTATATTGCATGAATGTTTTATCTGGTTCCATTTATAATTTCTGAATTTTTGAGGCAGGGTCATACAGGCAGATTTTGAGAAATACGCCATTGAAACTTCTCGTGCCCAGTCTCCTCTTAAGCACTCGGATATTCATTTTGGCTGTTTATTAGCATCTCTATTGCTCAAATGTCGCATATATTGGTTGTCGGAAGCAACAAACAGGATTAAGTGAAAGCTAAAACTTTTCTGGACATTTTACAAAAGAGTTGAAAGCTGGGCTCATCTACCGCCTCAAAACTGTAGTAAGCCACCTTAAATCGCTTGGAAATCCGTCTTCAAATTATGATCACATGCAGCAAAGTATGTGATCAAAGCATTAACATAAGTGTGCAGAGCATAGTGACCCATCATGGGTCTTTAAAGACCTGTTAATTTCTGCCCTGCTTTGAGAAAATGCTGTAGCTTATAAACATGGCAAAAAAACATGTGGTTTAAATGGTTTGTCTGGTAAGCTCAGGCCCACAAAAAGCTTTTGTAGATAACTTTGGTTCAGAACACAAATACATGCAAAAGATACGTCAGACTATTGCCAGGGTACTACACTTACTTCAAATTCTAATGAAGTAAAAAAAGAAACAATAATTTCATGAACCTAAAAAAGCAGTTTTTTAAGGTACAAAGTGTTCTCACTGTTGAACCAAGGACAAGCCAATACGGTAGGAAGAATTGTGTTTAATGATAAACAAATCACAATTTGATCTAAAATATAAAATACAAGAAACTATGTTGGCACTAGCTTATAACATGAAAAACGTATACAACTTGACATGTAGAAACTTGTTCTAGAAACCAACTGTAAACTTATTTTATGCTGCCTCCATTTTTGGTGTAAATACTACAAATACTGGCCTGGTTAGCAAATACTGCGAATCTGGTAACTACTGTGTTTTTCTGGTTAGCAAACTGGTTAGCAAATCGTCTGAACTACAGGTTAGCAAACAACTGAAAATCAAAAAAAAAAAATTGCGCCGTTTCCGTGAGTTACGTGACCATTTAATTTGAAACCAGCTCGCACACAACATTAACAGTAACAGCGTATGTGTCCATTTTATTAATTAGACTTGTGTCTTCCCAAAATAATTTATGTTTGACTTATTTTTGTCTGTCAAAAAATGGGGCTAAATTGTTATTGCAGCATTTTCTCAAGAATTTTAGGGTTTCATGTCTAGTTAACTTTTAAGGACTTAATTAATTTATTTATTTTTCTGGTACACAAATAAAATACTCCAGCAATACTAAGAGGAAGAGTGCAAACCAATTTATGTTAGAGAAAGCATTTACTATAACAACTTTTGGCTAATTCTTTCAAAAATTATCTTCACAGAACCTGAATAAATTAGCCAGTTTGAAATCTTATTTTTAATTCCTTTTCTTCCCTGCTATAATTTTAAGGCTTTAATTTTTGCTTAGGGAGAGTTTATTTCATGTACATGTAGGAAAAATTGATTGTAGTACCACTTTAATGCATGGCCATGGCTTTATATCCCTGTGTAGCCAATAAACCAATCAACTACATGTACATGCATTCACCCCACTATAAACTTAACTTTACTTTGTTTTGAAAAGTTGTATAAAATAAAATAAAAAATCCTCAATCCTCAATGCAGTTTGATCAGTGTTTAATAACATGTTACCAGTGGTGGATCCAGGGTAGGGGCCTTTCTTTGAAGTGCCGGAATTAGTCTGCAGAATCAGAGTTAACTTTGGCAGAATTCAACATTCATTGTCAAGCGGGCCCCTCCTTATTATCTGAAGGTCTGGATCTGCCACTAGTTACATCACTGAGTGTATTAATAAAATCATTTTTATTTGACAGACAATAGCTGTAGCAGTTTGAATAGATGTTGCAAAGACAGTGCTTTTGTTAATATGGCTGGCAGTGGTCCATGCAGTAAAAAGAATAACCAAATTACCATTGATGATGGTAATTTACTAGACGTGGCAGTTATTTACTCTTGACTATTGGCTCGATTAAAGAAGGCCTGTGTGGGGATCATCAAGTTCAGTCGACAAAGGTTGTTGATGGTGTTTACCTATGTTTGGCAGTTTAGTTGCAAATGCAAAAAGGATGTCCAAGATGAATTTTTAATAGCCAGACCAACCAGACGTGGAGGTATTAGATGATATGAGCAATGAGGAGGAAGGGGGTTAGAAGATGACGAAGGACAAGAGGATCACGAAGAACAACAGAAAGAGCAAGAAGAACAAGACTATAAGAAAGACATCTATAGAAAGTAAATAGAGGACAAGTTTAGTGACAGTGATGAAAAATGATCAGTATTTATTTTGTAGATTTTTTAATTTTTATAAGTCCTTCTTTCATAGATATTATCAACTCTGCATAGATGTATTTATGTACCGGATGAACTGAGGATCAGTCTGAAATTGTTTTGATTGTTCTGCATTTACAACAGCTTATTCAAATTAGCCCAAGCTCAAAGGCTGAAGAAAAAGTCATTACTTTTTTTACTAAATGAACCACAGGTCACTGTATTATCTGCGAATAGTTTTGTTGGATCTTGATGTAAGAGACAAAAGAGTGGCAGAACATTTCATCTTTGTTATAAGAACCCAGTCACAGTTGTGCATGACTAACTCTGGCTACCATCCTTAAGTGTCTTAAGTTTCTGGTTTAATTTGCTAATCAAAATGCATGAATTTAGGTTTTGTCAAGCACCATGTAACCTGTCAGTTAATCGACAGCTCCACCTCACATTTCTTTCATAATTTTAGATTTGCCAGGTGTGAGAAAGTTGTTGAAAAGATGTCAATAAATAATGAACAAAATAGTTTGGTGGCCTGTGTTACAAGAGCACCACTGTAAATGCAGTGATAAGTATTATGCTAGTATGTCAAAACGTCATTCACCTGTCAAAAAGAGAATTTCCCAAACTTATCCTACTTTGGTTATTTTGCCGCTGCAACAATGCAATTCTCAAGATTATAGTGGTTTTACAGCACAGGCTAAAAACAGGCCCTAAAATATACTTTTCAAAAAATTTTTTAATAAAGCAACGGTTTGTATCATCCGTGAGCTCATGTGAACATGATTTGGCTTTCAAAATTGAGTTAAGCATGGCAGATAATTCAAGCCAATTAATTCAAGGTCACAATTTAAGATTGTTTTGGTTCGGCCGTGTGTAAAAAGATTTATGGCATTCCAGGTGATGGTGGTGTTAGTAATTAGCCTGTTCATGAAAACACTTGAATGTATAAATTCCAGTCTTGCCATAAATAAAAAAGATTTGTTATCTTTGTCATAACTGAATTATGTTATTGAACTACTACGAGGTCCGTGCTGGTAAAATATTGGTCGAGTTCTTCACTTTGCTATCTTTATGACGAGGTCCATAGACTCGTAAAAAAAGAAATACCTATATCACTAGCCGACGTAAGTTTTATTTTATGTTCAATGCTAAATTCCTGAAGGGTGGCCCCACAACAAGAGCTAACAATAGGGCTATAAAATAATGGACATAATAAATCCCTTTAAAATTCTCCAACTGAAACATGTGATATGTTCTTGGTTTTAGGCCATCATAACTTGATTAACTTGTTTGTTTCATGTTTTAAATCATGTGATATGTTGTTGAGATATCACTGAACTCGTAATTTCAACCTCTACTTCTGATTTCATTTCATCGTTTCTCCCGGTTAATAACAGGCAGGGGCGTATCCAGGGGAGGGTTCCGGGACCTACTTTTTGAGCTATGACCATGGCTTTACTGATTTCAGTAGAAAAACTTTATTGGAATTCCTCTATCTGAATTCCACGGAATGAGATCTTAGCTTTAAAAAAATAAAAAAAGAACTTATCGAGGGTTACAATATTATAAAAACGAGATACTACGCGAGCTCTGATTGGTAAAAACCTGTGTGCTGTTGTACCAGTAAACTCCCGCTTCCTGACATCACAGCACTATGCGTAAGGAAAAAGAAATGCCTAATCATATGACAGAAACGAATATTTGATTTTCATAAACGATCGTGATGCAAATTACTGGAGGTGGATCACAAAAAAGATCGTTCCCGTCCACCGCCGATAAAAGCTAACTTGAAATTTTTTGATGATGGAAACTTTACCCCGCGCTGAGTCAACCTAAGCTTAAGTAAATAAATTCGGAAAAAATTTGAAAGCAATACTTCTGGAACTAAACTTTATTCTTAATAGCCTCGCCAGTCTTAAAAGTTTGTAAAATGTTACCAAGGTTTGGCATTGGGATTATTAAAAATGTGTGCTCAGAATCAAAGAAACAGTGTTTCTGAGGATGTCCAATACAAAACTTTTCTGCATGCCCCCAGACCTCCTAGTAAGGAGCACCTCTGCCACTCGATTGTCGATCGGGCTAGCAATACAACGTTTCAAACTCCTCTATGCAGAAAAGCTGGCTACACCCTTGACAGGCACCCGTTTTAGCTAATTCCAGCCGATCCCGGGAATGTAAATTGCATTAGCAGTTAGTGCTTAATCTGATAACCATAAATCTATTGGTTCCTTTCAGAGGTTTCTTTAAAAGTACTCGGCTAACCTCCCGGTGAGATTACAGCCCCATGTATCTATTACGTACGCTCAAACAGCAGTCGTGAGTCAGTCAAAAAATCACATGCATGATTAATGTAAAGGGTTGTGCAGAAGATTGGCCAAACTCAGTTGTCAAAATAAGAGAGTCCCTCTGCCAGCTTTTTCCACACAGTATTTGAGCTAAATACAGTAAATAACCTCAGCTGACCAGCAAACCACACAGAATCGCTGTGATAATGATGACTCGGCACAAAACGCTTTGTGGTATTTTGAAAAGCCCACAAAAAGCTTTGTGATGTTGTGAATAGGCCACAAAGCGCTTTGTGGTGTTGTGAATAGGCCACAGAGCGCTTTGTGGTGTTGTGAATAGGCCACAGAGCGCTTTGTGGTGTTGTGAATAGGCCACAAAGCGCTTTGTGGTGTTGTGAATAGGCCACAGAGCGCTTTGTGGTGTTGTGAATAGGCCACAGAGCGCTTTGTGGTGTTGTGAATAGGCCACAAAGCGCTTTGTGGTGTTGTGAATAGGCCACAGACCGCTTTGTGGTGTTGTGAATAGGCCACAAAGCGCTTTGTGGTGTGAAAAATCGGAAAAAACAAATTTTCTCAGAAAATAGCTGTGAGATGTCTGCGAGTCAACCAGCCATGCAGTTTTCAATGTTAAATCCCAAAATAAAACACCACAAAGCGCTCTGTGGTGTTTCGAATAGGCCACAGAGCGCTCTGTGGTGTTTTGAATAGGCCACAACGCGCTCTGTGGTGTTTTGAATAGGCCACAAAGCGCTCTGTGATGTTTTGATCAGGACACAAGGTACTATTGCTGTTTTATAAAGCAAAGCGAACAAGGGACAGCTAGAAAGCATTCTGGCCATAAACTTTACTCGCCAACAAACATATACTGAGAAGAGGGCTGTCGCGAGCCGGCTTTCGTGCGAGTGACAAGATTGGAAATAGAGAAATATTGCGCAGATTGACTGGTGGTTTTACAGCGCCGAAACTAAAATTGGTGACACTGCTTCTCAGGGATTTTGTTTTGCCTCTGCAATACCACTGAACGATCTGAATGATTTGAGGATAATCGGAAGCGCGGAGTTTTACACTGGTTTATTTGCTGCAGGCCGGGAACACGCAGCTCGCAAACCGAAGTGCAACCATTGTTTAAATCTTAGCCTGCTCGCGACACATTTTAGCTCTTCGCTCTCACGGGAACGCTTGCTACGCAGGCTATTTAAATCTTCGATCGAGCTTGTTTGTTGAATTTGAAACTGAAAATATACTAATCCGTCAATTCGCGATAGAAATCTTGTGAGGTAAATGCAATTCTTGCAAATAGCCGCTACATACTTTCCGTTCAGAGTCAAAACATAATTACAAAGTCAAATATTGCTTCCGTGCCCTAGGTACCCTTCGAAAAATCAGTTTTGCTCGAAGACCGAACTGCAACAGAGTTTAGTTACCAGTCTTATGCTGCGTGTTACTAGATAAAACGCATGATATGATTGGCTCAGTATATCACATTACGTCATAGGACATGTTCGCCAGCTAGGACAAAACTGCAACGGTACAAGAGAACGCCTAGCAAATATTGCCAAAATACCCCTGATTTTGGCGCAGAAATACCCCTGGTCAGAATTCGCTGATTTTTGTCGTCTATACGCGGAAAAATTGCTGGCCGATGGAGGTGGAAGTAGAAGTGGAAGTATCTGCAAACGACGGTAAGTTCTAACTTTGTGGCATTCCTTTTTGTTTATTTTTTATTTCTATTTTGCTCGTCGCCGGCGCCGTGGTTTCTTTTTTTCACAGCTACTGTTTTACGGTTTTTCTTGTTCAATATTTTGGATGTACATGTTGATTTAACAGGGAATATTTTTGGTCTTCACTATTAAGCTTATCTATAGCACGGTGACCTGTACTTTTACGAGTGGAATGTAACATGTAAACAAACTACCGGGCGTTGATTTCGGTTCGAGTAAATTGTCTTTCCGTGTACAAACTTCGTTCAAATTTGCAATGCAGTTTTTCATCATAAACTTTTTTGTAGATTCAGAGTGGGAGTCCGAGAGCGACTTGGAGGTGGAGGAGACAGAGCTTTTTACGCACCCTTTGTGTAGGGGCCGGAAAGGTATTACAATAAAAACCCGCGAGTAAGAACCTAATTTTTAACGGGTTAGCCTAATAAACAGGTTCTTACATAAAGGGTAATTGACACTGACAAATTTAGTCTATTTAGGTTCTTAATACTAGGTTCTTGTTTTCTGTTGGAAAATTTACAGTGTTGCTAATGGAATTTTATGTTTATTTATGTGACTCAGACTGTTCAAGAATGATGATTTTCAGCAGTGGCAAGGCTCCTAGGTTTAAAGAGGGCCCAGAATGTTGACTTATTTTATTTTTCCCAAAGTAAACATTTTTAATCAATTTTGGTAAATAAGAACCTGTTTCCAAATTTTAGGCTTAATAAGTTCTTATAATCAAAGGCCCTTTGGGCTGTCTCGTGTCTCTTTTCAATATTTTTGTGTAATTTGTGATTTCAGTGTTAAAACGTTAAACCACAAGGTATAGCCTCGTTTTGGTGCTAAGTTTGTTTTCGTTCTATAATTTTATAAAATGACTGTTCTTTTATAATTCTTTTTGATGTATTGATGTCTTCTTTCTTTTGTTTTTGTAAAGTTCTCAGGCTCATAGGCTAGTTTCTACCAGGTAGTTTTGTTTCGTCTTAAACTCAACCTGACAGTTGCAATTCGCTAAGGGTGCAGAGGATTACAAAGGGGCATTCCAAATTAGGAAAAAATAGCTGCCCCCTTTCTTTGTCCGTGGTATATGCTTAAGTGTAAGATCAATGTAAGATATTGACTTTGATCAGTAGTAGAGAGTATTCTGGTCTCGAGTTGTCACTATTCGTTATCGTCGCTATTTAGGACTATTCGTCACTATTTGCAACTATTCGTTAGTACTTGGAACTATAGTATTTGTCACTTTTCGTTACTATTCGCCACTATTCAACTACTATTCGCTACTAGTTGTCATCATTCACGACTTACGACTCGTATCAGGTCGTGTATATTGGACATGGATGACTTATCACATACTATTCGCGACTATTCGTACTATTCGCGACTATGTGCTATTCGATTTTTCCAGACATCTATTTAGACCAAGCCGTCATTCAACACAGGAGAGGGGACTGCTCAGAACCTTTTTAGTCAGAGAAGCGTGTACTCGACATCAGACTGAGGCTGTTTGGTGAAGAACATCGAAAGACTGCTGACAGCTTCCATAAAGTAGGGGTTACATAACATTCACTGGGCGACTACATCTCCGTTCTTGAGCCCAAGAATCATGCACTTGATATCAGACGGAAACTGTTTGGTGAAAACCATTCAGAGACTGCGAACAGCTATCTTTCAGTAGGGGTTACACAACATTCAGTTGGAGACTACAACTCTGCTCTCGAGTCCAAAACGGGTGCACTTGAAATCAGACGGAAAACTGTTTGGTGAGCATGACTAACAACAACCATGAAGTGAGGGTTACACAACATTCACTAGGAGACTACAACTCTGCTCTTGCCTATGAGAAGTGTTCACGTGATATCATACTGAGACTGTTTGGTAAAAAAACTTCCAACGACCACTTACAGCTACCATTCAGTAGGTGTAACACAAACAACATTAACTTGCCGACTACAAACACAGCATGAAAACATAACATCTCTGCTCTGGATCCGATCCAAGCTTGTACTTGATATCAGTCTGAAACTGTTTGGTGAAGAACATTCAGAGATGGCTGAGAGCTATCATTCAGTAAGGGCTACACAACATTCACTGCGCAACTACATCTCCACTCTGAAGTCCAAGAAGCGCGCGTATGATATTAGAATGAAAGTGTTTGGTGAAGAACACTTACAGATTGCTGACAGCTACCATTCAAAAGGGGTTACACATTATTCACTGGGAGACTACATCTCTTGTCTCTAGTCAGACAAGCGTGCATTCGACATCAGAATGAAACTGTTTGGTGACTGAGGACACCCAAAAACGGTCACAGCAATCGTTCAGTATTGTTTCTTATCAGTATTGTTTCTCACTTTTAGCTCATTACCGGGTGAGTATACTGAATCATTACGAAAGTAAGTATATGAAGCTTTATTTAAACAGGGTGCCTTGTGGTATCTATAGGTGCGCTACATCTAAAACTTACATCACATTAAAATTTAAGATTAAAAATAGTACTCCTTATTACAATGCTATTACAAAAAGAGGCTAAAATATACTTTACCAAAAAGCTATTTAATAACAGGAAATGTTTCTCTAGGCTGTAAAAAGCTTGTATGTTATCTACGCTTGCAACTTTCGCGCCTCTAAAAAGAAAGGTGTTTTTAGAAGATTTAGCATTTCCGGGGATGGGGAAAGCAGAGACCGGGGAAAATTTTGCTGGGATAATTTCAAGTCTTCTTTTTTCCATATGTGAGAAATAAAAATGGCGAACATGCGGGAAAACGAAATGATAAGACACTCGGGAAACAAAGTGACAAAGCAAGCGGGAAGACAAAATTACAAAACAGGCGGGAAAACAAAATGGCAGAACAAAATATTATTTATGATTTTTTACCAAAAAAGAACGTCCTCTCTATTTTTGACGCAAATGAACGCAAGAGGAATTGAGCGTTACTCGAAGCACTCGTCCCCCACCTTCTTGCGCCGACCGTTAAATTGCGCTGTTTTCCATTTCTTTTGTGATTTATTGCCCGCTTTCTACGATCCAAGAACAATGTCAGAAAATAGAGAACATGTTT
>OY855907.1:7818402-7833402 GCA_963693305.1 Meandrina meandrites
CTTGCGACGAAAACGCTGAAAATGGAAATACCGGAATGTTTGTAACGAAATAGCATTCCCAAGGTAAACTCACCGCGGGAATACGTTACCAGGGTGTTTGCCGTCACAGACTTAATACTTTACCAAGGTCATTAATCTTTCATACCGTTTTCGGCGCGAAATGCGAAAATGGATAATTCGAGGGTGCTTGCTAGCATCATCTCGCTTTTATTATTTATACTGCTTCGACAGTCCTCTATTGCTTTGTTATGTCAGTGTTTCAGACACCGAAGAATTAGAAGGCGAAGACTCCGTTTTTATAAATCTCCCTGTTGGATGTTTCTAGGCCTAGAGATTAAATCGAAATACATATAACTTGTAATACATATGACTTGTGTTGTATTTAAACGACAGTTTCCAAAAAAAGTAGCTTATACTTACAAATCAGCAAGCCATTCAGCCATGATTCTAAGAAAGACCACGCTTTTGCTGCCTTGAACACGCAAAGTTGACCTCCGGAAATCTAAACCATATTTAATTTCAAATTTCTCTGTTTATTTTATTTGCTTATCTTTGAGGTTTGCCTCGCGATCGGTCATTTTATCTTGGGGTACTTGAAAAACCTACCTATTTACCTCGGCAACTTGCATGGGCGATTCTTTTGTTCTTTTTGATGTATCCATGGAAATACACCGCGATAAATTTACCTTGGAAAATGTTGGTCACACACGATTTGTGAGTTTTCCGAGGTAAAGAGCCCATTTACCACGGTAAAAGGACGATGTGTAACCGCAACTGTATAAGTTCTGTTAGTTTGACACACTACACTCTACACTAAGCTATTCCGTACTTGAAACCCTACACTGCGAAAGGAAAAAGCGTTTCGTTTACTAACGCAGCTGACTGATTTTATCTCAGTGTGCTGATAAACATTTCTGACCATTTCTCGATTATCAAAATCTATAATCAGAGGGCTAGTTTCGTGGTCTGTATGTTTTTTTTTTCACTTCTAAAATAAAAGTTGACTAAGAATCTAACATTTCGCAATGATTGTAAGTAAAGTCATAAAACGCATGGGTCTATTTGGAAAGGAAGGTTTTTTTTAAATAAAAGTTAATAAAATAGTTAGGTGCCATGTTCACGGCAAAGCCACTGCCCGGCTACTTTTCACATGCGAACAGAAATCAAGTTATCGCCGCGTAGAACACAAAGCAAACTACTCCCCGGCAGTTAGAAAGGACTAATACAAAGTATAAACGAAAGAGATAAATTATATTTGGCGAGTTTTATTAGATTCGGTAGACAGAAATTTCTTTTAAAATGTGTAAACAACTGAAGGACTAACTGAGACCGTTTGACCTTGTATCGTTTGTCGGATGCCTCGCTACTTTAATACACACTATCAAAACAATTTCAGGAAATTAAATGTCAATCAAATGCGTTTTCGATGAGGTATCAGAACACGCAAGACTTGTACGACACGTACATTTCTTTCTGTAAAAAGAAAATTCACACAATCACAAATCACGCATTTTGTTCCTTTAGCGATAAGTTATTAAACAAGTCGACGGTTTGCAAGAGTAGCAAATCCAGATCAACCAATGAATGGCGGTCAACATTGTCCATTTCCATCGACAAGCGCCATATTTTATCGTCCAGCTACTACTACTGGCGAGAAGCACGCCATCGCCTCAGTCTTCAGTTCCAAGTGATGTCGAAATACTTGCTACGGCAAGCACAAAAACGAAAAAACCTCGCGTTAAGTCTGCTGACTGGACTGAGGAAGAAACGCACGAACTTCTTGAAGCGTAGGCGCCAAAATTTAGTAAGCTGTGGGGAGTTTCACAAAGAGAAAAAATCAAACTCTGGAACGATATCTATTCTTTGTATAAAGAAAGGTGTCCAGAAAGCCAGAGAATGCTACAGCAGGTGAAGTAACGGCAGCAGAATCTAGAGTACGAGTTAGAGCAGTTAAAGCAGCGGTCTCGCTCGACTGGAGAAGCTGGAATTCAGAAAATTATAGAAGGCTTCCCCTATTTCGACATCTTTGTTGAGGTGCCGGTGGTGGGACATCGATCCATCTAAAACGGCAATCAAATGAGTCACTACCTTTACCTCAGAGCCGAGTGTTAACGAGGCTTCGCAAATCGAAAGTGTAAATGTTTCTCTCCATGAATCAGAACCGCCTGAGAAAAGAAAGGCGAGAAAGTACGACTCCAGACTGGCAGAGTTCTTTTATTGAAATGTTTGAAAAGAGTATGGAACACGACAACGCAAGATTTGAACGAAAATGTTCCGTGACGCCCAGAGCAGGCAAATGGAACAAACAAACGCCATACTTGCTGGCTTAAAAGACATTTTTAAAGATTTAGCATCAAAATAATTGTCTTTATCTAATCGTTTATTTTCTGTTATTGGATCGTTGTTATCCGTGCCATAGGTCGCACTTTTCAAAACAAATGTTGTGCAATACTCACGTAGCAATCACAGTCTTCTTTAGGGTCTCGTTTTTCTGTTCAACCCTTTTCAACGCACTGTTGGACAGCTAAGAATTTGCTCGTTCGCTGCAAGTTCTTAAAAAACGCCATCTCTTCTGCGTGCATTGCGTGTCGTTTATTTACAGATAACGTCAACGCTTTATATCATCGTGCGAGTGCACCGAATTAGCTCGAATTTGTTGCGCTTGATAGACCGATCAGAAGAACCGCACAAGACTGTGAACTAACTACAGCAATAAACGTAAAAGAAAAGGAATAAATTTTAAGATGAGTAAAGCGTGCCTGTATTTCACATAATAAGCCCTTTACAATAAATACTCCTAACCTGCAGTTTGATAAACCAGCGGGCTGCGACCTCTTTGTTAAGAAACATTATCTGTTCTTTGATATGAAATTCCGGCGGCCTCACAAAGCAAATGTTGACATGGCGGGAAAATTCCGCGGCCTCACAAAGCAAACACGCATGGAATGGACAATGGAATGCACCTTCTCCCCACCGCATATTCTCGTGTCGTCATGACAACGTCGTGACGACACGAGACAAAAAGGGGGTCTAATTGGCAAATTTTAGCAAGGCAGGTTCTTAAATGTTATACTTGTGGGTTTTTACTGTATATCATTATCGATTTATAATCTCTGATGAAACATCTCAGTGTGGTGTAACAAATTTTTATATAATTTTTCAGAAAATTCACCTCGTCGAAAACTAAGTTATCCTGCAGCAGTGCCTGCTGGCACAACACCGCTTTCGTCGCCAACAGCAAAAACCGGCAGGAGGAAGACACTAAAGAAGCTAGGTACTACTTTGAATCTTAAAATTTATTTTACTATAAATAATTATCAGTTTGTTTTTCAAAGAGTTAGATATGTGAGTTTAATTTTAGGCAAGTGAAATAAAGTGATTTTTAGGGCAATTGCAATTGTACTTTAATTAACATGTTGACACTGTTGTGTGTTTTTTTTGACAATATTTCTGTGTTCAATTTAAGGCTCTATAAAGTGTGTTAGTTGTTTATGATGGTAAATATTTATTAATTTTGCAGTGTGTTCTCCTCATTCTAAATTGGTCACCAAAAGGGCATTGCCCAACAGTCCATCATTCCGAACGAACCAGCAGAAGAAATTAAAGAAGATAGGTACTCACTTTTTTTTACACCGAGGATATTAGAGTTTTTATACCCAAACCTAAAGTTCAACTACACTATGAGCAGTCCCTATTTTTTGTTGAGTCAGTCGAGTCCCCATTTTTCACGTGGTCATTTATTTTTTTGCTTCACGCTCGTCGGACTCTGTGAAAAAATAGGGACTGCTAGTAGTCTACCTTTCAGCTGAAAATGTATACCTTGTAAATCTAACATTCATCGAGGGTATCCCCAGTAAAAATATTTTGTGATCACAGAGTGATCACAAATCACGCCCATGATCACGGGTGTGATCACGCCTTTTAGCGTGATCACAAAAACGGAAGGCGTGATGTATGCCTGATTGGAGTGATCACGCCGTGATCACGCCTTTTTCATCACTGAAGGTGTGATCACGTATCACGGTCTGACTGATCTGACTTCTTATCACTTTCAGAGGGACAGAAACGGAAAATTATATCAATATTTTTTGCTCGAGTATGTTCGAAAGTGAATAGAATTGTGTCCAGCAATTTATCGGCCCGATTACACAGGCCTGTTTATGCGCTTTATCGCACAGGCCGGCCTGTTTACGCGCTATTTATTTGCCCTCTAGGGGTTGAATATTTGCATGATTGAGAAAATCTGATAGACCAGCCAGAATGGACAAAGCTCCTAAGCGAATCCCTCTTTTGTATGAATTCATCACCCAGCCCATTACCGACTCATCGCGAACCAGCATCTGATGCACGGAAGAAAAAAAAGAGTTGCCGAGCTTAATAACCGATGTGATCACTTTGTGGTTGATTTCATGGTAAACAATATTTAATTACATATGCACTCCCAACGACCTTTGGTTTACGCAGAATCAATTCAGTTTAACCTCAAACGAAGGCAGAGTCAAAGTTTCACTTGATTAGGACAAACACAGAGTTAACTTCACATGTTAGTTATACAATATCATTTAATTTAAAACAGCAGCAGCAGTCTGTAACGCTCTGATGTTTTTATTGTAACATCTATAAATAAATCCTCATTTAATGAGACCAGTAAAGACTAACCAGACAATTGATGTTTGCACAGTTTTTAGTTATGTTCATTTACATCGGGAAAACGAGAAATCATACACGCATTGTTGGGTAGAATATCAATGAAGACACATTTACGTCTTATCTGCTCCACGGATATCACAAATGGCCTTCCGGCCCCTGGTTTGATGTGCACGTGATGTTTCACAAGGCATTTATTGCGATACTTTCTTAAAACATCACGCACAATATCTTTGTTCTGCTTATTGTTTGTTAAAGACTGTAGAATTTCAGTACATTCTTGCTCATTAAAAAATGGTAATGGGTCAGAGTTTTCCTCAAGTTCATTGCCAATGCAAAGTCCAAAATCATGTATTTTTAAAAACAGTGTCACTCTGCCATAACAAAGCGTATTGTTTCTATCTGTATATTCAATTAAAGTTGAGTCAGTTTTGCGTGTTTTCGTGCCCAAAGAATAAAACTTCTGTCCGTCATCACTCTCAAATCTGCGATAAGGTTCAAGTTCATAATCTGTGGGAAACTTGTTTGCCATTACAAAGACCCTTACTAAGGTCTGTATGTTGCTGTCGATGTTTCTTCGTTCTTTTCCACTTAAGTAGCCCCCTTGTATTTTGGCAGACACTTTGTGAGAACTTTTAGAATAACCAGTAAGACTTCGCAACAGCGTTTTGCTGTCCTTAGGAATGTCATTATCTTGCAAAATTTTTTTCGTAAAATTAGAAAGGCCGAAACAAAGACCAATTGCACATCCAATTTGTTCCATAGCGTGATGCGTTCCATGAACAAGTGGTTTGATAAAAGCATTCATGCTTTCAAAAGCAAAGCAACTGTATGCCCATAGTGGTCCTCGGCGTGAAACATAATAAGCTAAATGCTGCAATAAATGGACATTCATGGTGCATTGTGTTGGCGCATACAGTATTCCCATTAAAAGAACAAAGTCTTGTAGCATGCCGTCTGCCTCTTCAAGATCTGCGCTTGATATTGAATCGGAACACAAGATTCCAATTGCTCCGACAAGAAGACACCAGTGAAAAATGTACAAGGGATTTAAGATTTTGAAGAAAACTGGCACAGAATAATGCAGTAGCCAGTTTTTGAGTTCTGTTGCTTTCCAATGTTTAAGATCTTCTAACGATCTGGGCAATCTACCTACAATGTCTGGCGGCTTTATCGAAAGAAGTTTGCGGGACATAGACGAAGTCTTTGTCCCAATATAAAAGGCTTTGTCCTTGTTTCCATCGGACATTTGTTGATTCATAATGTACTTTACAACTCCAAGACAAACGGAGTGCATCCAATCGATTGCAAAAGAACGTACTAAATCAAACGGATACGAAAGCTTCACGAAAATGCTATGCCCCTTGACTCCCGTAACCGCTTTCTTAATAGTGGCCTTCGATGCAAATTTAACTTGATCTTCATGAGTCCTTTTCACGGGGCTTTGTTCAAAAGGCCAGTATCTATGGATGTTGTTTGGCCCATAGCCAACTCCTTCTGACTTGCAAAGATGGCAAGCGCATTTTCCATTAAAACGTTTCATATTCATCAAGTCAGCTCGTGCAGGCAAGTCGGCTGTTGCTACAAATAACATACATCGGACATTGATGTCTCCATCTGCACTGTCTGGTACATGTATTCTAGTCGAATTTAGAGCATTCAGCTTTTCAACCAAAGGGTTAAGAAATGTCAACATGTTTGGATCATGTTTGTCACAATAGATGTAGGCAGGAATAATGAACTTTTTTTTGAATCGGTGTTCCTTTGGGAGCTCGTTGATCATGATATAAACCGGCCACAAATGACCAGCCCTAGAAGATGAATATTTGTTAACTCCATCAGTGTTAACTGTAAACGAAATATTGTACAATTGTGAAAGAAAGCCCCTAGGATGTATGAAATTCTTGTAGTCGAGTCCGTGGAATATGTCATGAATACTGCTACAGCTAGCTGCACGCTTTACCTGCTCTTTTCCTTTCTTTAATAAGTTCACAAATTCAGAATCTCTGAAAAGATCTTTGATCTTTTCTTCTAAATGCAGATCCAAAAAACTCGACAGTCCTGCCTTGCTGCATTTGGCATTTGGGCACTTGTCGGCTTTAACAGCCTGTAAACAGTTAGTACAGTAATTTATCTTTGTTGGTTCCTTGGAGCCAAAGTATTCTTTCATGATCACTTTCATTTTGTACACCGACTGAAAAGTTTGTCTACATCGGTCTCCAAGCAATGCGGATAGCAAGCGAAGGAGATCTGCCCAGGCTGCTTTACTCAAATTGTGCTTTAAAACAAAGCTTACAATTAAGACACACGATAAAATTTTCGATATTGTGCTGCCTTGATAAAGTGGCTTCTCCTCGTCAGGAAGCGTAGTTTCGTTTTCTCGTTCAGGGACCATCTCTTCTGGCTCGTTATCCCACTGTTCACTTTCCGTTTCGGAAACACTATCTTCACTATCTGAAGATGATTCAATGTCACTTTCCTCCCCTGACGAAGAAGTGGTACTAGTATTGAAGGCAGCTTCGTCTTCGAAGTTATCAGGGAAAATCTCTTTTTCTTCATTCTGAATTTCCACAGTCGTGCCGATCTGCATCTCTTCATTTATGTCTGTCTCACTCATTCTTTCCACTGATCCAGCGGTGTCCATTGAAGCTGGCAAAGTGCTGCAGGCTTCCACAATGCCATGATATCTCTTAAGTTGTCTACTGGGATTCTCCTGATCTCTGAAAGGTGTATATTTCCTTTTCATTCTCACTCCGGTCTTTCTGTGATAATACTGAAGCTGTCTGGATGTTTGTTTTGGTTCTTCAGCTTTGCTTTTCCCGTGTTCTTGGTTTTCATTTTCGCTCTCAGAACCTGAATATGTTTTTTCGCTGCTTGAAGAACTGTCGAGGTTGTCCATACTTAACCAAAATATTACCAGGTGAAGACCTTATTTTACATGGCATTCATTCATGCAATGATTAAACACTTATCTGTCATGTAAGTCGTTAAACAATCTCGCAAGGAATGTTCTCGTGATCGTTTTATCGGATGGTGAATAAACCGAAGCAAAGAAAACGTAATTTAAATGGTTTAGACATCATATCCAATCTGGGTTGACTTAAACATAATACTGTAGGTTTATAAAGTTATCCTTACTCAGCGAGTTGAAGAAGGGAATCAAAGCATGTCTTTGTTAAGGAATTTGCGTGCAGCTGTTATACTTATCTGTCATTAAGGTCGTTTGGCAGGAGAAGAATTTAATACGAAGAATGTTTTGATTAGATGACTCACGCGAAGCAAAGAAAACGCATCCATTATCTGAGCTTGTAGCTCTTCGGGCATTTTTGGGACAAAATATTTTTTCTTAATCTCAGTTTGGTTTCAAAAAATAATTCTTGTGTATCCCTAATGGTAGATTACAATGTTTCTAATGTGAAATGGACAAAGTGATACCCATCTCGTGACATTCACCGCTGTAACCAATCCCTGCTCATTCTGTATCAGTTTACCCATTCTCCAGTGCAGTGAGAGGTCAGTTGAATTCAATGCGGGACATTTGAAATCTTCTCTAGGACAGTTAGCGAGCTCTTGGTGTTCACCAATCTTTCAATAGTATCTGTGTATCTTTTGGTCAGAATCATGGCGGTTTTCTATGCAGTAGAATTTCCATTAGAGGATGCTAAGTCGAGGGGGCCTCACATTGTGCCGGAAAGCAAGGTTAACGAAGAAAACGGCTCTACCCGAGTTCTGTGGAAGGTTGTGGATGAAAATGGTGTGCTAACAGAGGCATATTTTAAGGCAACAAGCCTTAAAAAGGGCACAAAGAAAGAGTGTGGCGAATTTATTGACCGCCTTAAGAAATCGCGTGAAAAGGCTGAGATCAGCAATAAATCGGAACGGAGCCGAAAGAAGCCTCACAAACTTACTGACTACGACTTTGAAGATCTTACGGAGCAGCTCACAGCAAAAAAAGCACGGCCTGAAGTACGCGAATTTTCATTGAAAAATGTTAGCGCAGAAGATCTTGAAATAATGGAGGCCGATTCGGAATCATTTGACCCAGAGGCTGACGGAAAATCCGTTCTTGCCGATTGGCAACAAAAGGCGCGTTCCTCGAAGGCGGGGAAAAAGAAGAAAACCGCCAACGGTTCTTCCCGCCAAAACCGAGAGTCAGTACCACCACAAAAAGATTCAAGCTCTAAGGAGAAGAAGGGAAAACCAAGGGCGAAAAAAGACAAGGAAAACGAAGAGAAAGGCTTCAGTAATGCAGCACTGAAGAAAGCAAGATCTGAAATTGCAGAGAGCCAGTCTATTGACATTGGCAAGACAGTCTCCCTTAGCATGAAGTTACTTCTTCATGGGAATGAAACGGACAGACCCGTTGAGTTCAATCTTTCTGTGGATCCGGAAACCACATTCAAGACCTTGAAAAGCCTTATAGCGCAGACGACACGAATTCCATCTGACAAACAGCTCTTGGTTATTAAAGGACAAGAGTGGAAAATGGATGAAAATGGTCGAATATGTGACGACTGGTCGACTGATGACCTGGTGGCAATATCTGAAGAATGTAAACCGTCAAAGGGTAAGTAGTTTTATTTCAGCAATATTGAAATCCATGAATTTTCTGTTCTGTCTTATTCTGCGTGACTAACCAAGATGCCAGCAGCAGACAGTTCAGTGCAAAAATAAGCGGATGCCACTGAGAGGAAAGCCGACAGTTGCCGTAAGTAAATATTTCATTCCTACAGGTAGAAGAATCATGTGCATTCATTTGTAATGGCATGAACAATGCAAAGTGGAAAGAGATTTCATTTCAGTTTTTGCATTTGCTCTTAGCTCTTGCAATTCCATAAGACCCAGGAACTAATTAATTGATCTGTTTTGACTTAATTTTCAGAGTTCAGTAAATTCATTGTCCCTGATACCCTGGATGGAGAATTCGAAGATGAAGCCGGCGAAGTTGATGTAACCAGCGACTTTGACCCAAGCTATCCATCAGAGCAGGAAAAGGACAAGTCAAAGCAAGAAAAAGACGGTGAGTTAATTTTACTCCTTACCTTATTTTTCAGAGAATTTGACACTTGATTCGGGATTATTGAATTTATACTGAATCCTTAATTGTTTTATCCGTGTCAAGTGATTGAAATCCTTTGTGTTGGTGAGTTGGCTCATCGATGCCATCGCCAGGCGTTTTGGCCACGTTAATAAAAGCCGTCATTTTCATGTTGAAAATTTGGTTTTTAAATTTATAGCTTGATGCCAAAATACGTAGAACACAGTGTCGAGTCTCTTAGAAAATTAATATTTTAGGAATTGCTTCAGTCGGTTTTAGTGTAGTGTTCTAAACGCTACAGGAGTGGGATTGTATACGAAAAGGTGTAGAAATGTAAAAAGGTTAACCTCACGTTGTGTAAACAACTGCTCAAGTTGAAATGCAAATTAGTCGCGAACAGTCATGCAAGATTGATCACAAATATTTTTTTCAACACTAGCTCATGCCAAGCGTTGAACAACTTTTTCTCAGTAGTACAGTCTTCGCTAAAGACTGTACTGGTTGCCAGCTAAGTTTTCGCATCATGATATTTGGGAGTTAATTAACTAAAGAATCTAAATTTACCACCATATAACTGATAACGTGACATATTCCTAAAACAGCAACATTCCGCCACGCTTTTCCAAGTTCTTCTTTCAATGAATAAACATTTCGTTTGAGAGTTGAATACTTCCTAAGAAGAACTACTGGCTAAAGTTTGCTTTAGTCTTTTAAGATCTTCAGACATTATGACAAGACAACCACGTAAAATCTTCGAGGTGCAAAAGACATTACTCTTTCAAAGTCGATTTCATCGATAAGAAAAGAAATTAAACACCGTACGTGGTGTTCCGTTTTCCAACGTGGAATCTCTGAGCTTAATGTGAACTAACATGGCCAATGTAATAACAACAGCAAATGAGAATTAATGTGTTTTGTTTCTATTCAAGTTATAACTTATTTAATAACCTCAGAAAGTAAATAAGAAAAGAATGGTCGGTCAATTTATAACTGACTTTCGTCTTTTCTTTCAAATCTACACTTCAAAACCTTTTTTCTGTGTTTTCGTGTGTGATCAGATTTTTAACCTATACAAATACCGTCTCGATCACATTTACACTCTTTTTTGGTGCAAAAATCATACAATATATGTAAGTGACATTCACTAGGTATAAAATGCGGGACAGAGAGAGACCACGCGGTTACAATCAGTAGAGTTCTCACGGAAATTCATGTGCGAGAAATTAGCTTAGTTATTTTGTTGTTAACTATATTAACATTATATGTGATAAAGCTTTTCAACTTACCATTGATTATCGTCACTCTATGCTTGTCAAAAATTCAGATTTTCCTTTACACAGGCAGATTGGCTTTCTTTGAGCATAATCCACATGCGACAGAACCAACTTCTTTACGACGTGACAAAAAATGAAACCAGATTGAGAAAGATATCATACTAATAAGTTGTTGACAGAATACACTGACATTACAAACAATTAATATTTTAAAATGTGTCGTTAAGTACTATATCTGCATATGGGAAGGAGCCAGGCTTGTCGCAGTAATCTATATAAGAATTTATTCTTGGTTCAAACCGAGGAAACTCGTTACCTTTAGCTTTCATATTATTTTCATATGAAACAATTTGAGTAATCGTGAGTATTTACACAAAGAAGCCATGTATCTGATTGTTATCTTTTCAAAATACAAATCATTAACAAAAGTTATTGCCCTTGAAATATAACCGGACTAGTAAATTCTTAAGACACCTTAAATTTATGATAGATTAAGTTAATCAAATTATACCTAGTACATATTGTATATATGATTCATTCTAAAAACTACAAGATGAATAAGCTGATACTGTAGCAAAAATTTTAAGTACACTGCACAGCACACAGTAGCCAGGGAGAATTAAGCAATGATGACAATGAAACCGAGGAAAACGCCTGGTTTAAAATAGATTTATATTTTATTTACGAATCTTGCAATAAACTAGATGTATTTGGTGTATCAATCAATTTAAAAACTATAGCTCAGCACGTTGTAACAACATCGTTCAGTTCCAAAAAAGAAATACCAACACTCAAAATAACACAATGAACTCAAAGCATTAATGACAATTTCTTTTTTTGCCATTCAGATTCCTCAGTCTTAAGAACTGAAACATTACATCGCAAGGGGCTGGAAGAAAAAGTGGACAAAATCCTCCATCAAGTGTACTCAATGGCTGATCAGCTTCATAACCTCACGGATGCTGTCAGAAAATTTGAAAAATGTAAAGCCTGTAAAAAGAAATACTATAAATCAGTAGACGATGTAGACGACAGTTTTGAAGACAGGCTGCAAAGTATTGAACTTACACCACGTCCGTCAGTCCCAGCTCCACCAAAAGCCTTCAACTCGAACAGCCCACCAGTTTCTTCTTCAACCCCATTACGACCACAGAAGATCACACTGGGAAACCAGCCAAAGCCTTGTAATGAGCTGGAGGCCGACAAGCAGTCCACAATGCTTATTGGCTCCCCGAGCCGGGGAGTGTACGTGTTAAAGAAAAAGGTAGAACAGCTCCCAAAAAACACCGCAAAAGGATTTGCCCTGAAACTATTCGAACTTGTATTTAGCAGGGACAAGGCAAAGACAGGAAGCGTTGAAGAGGGAAAGGCGACAAACTCCTAAAGCTGGACCCAAACAGAATAGCAGCGGTAAAAGAATGTACAGAGCTGACGTTCTCTGCCAATGAAAATGTTGAGTGGGCCATAATTAAAAAAAGTATTGATGAGAAGTGCAGAATGGTCCGAAATGACAGATGTTTTGTGTGGGCAGGGGTAAACCTAATGAAGAAGGATTAAAGAAAAGATTGCATCACTACTGCCAACGACTAAAAAAAGACCATTGTATCGTTGCTAAAGACATTTAAAGGACTTATGTCGTTTATAACATCACTGCCAAAGACTAAAAAAGGACCATTGCTGCATCGTTGCTAAAGACATTTAAAGGACTTATTTAATATCGCTTATAACATCACTGCCAAAGACTAAAAAAGGACCATTGCATCGTTGCTAAAGACATGTAAAGGACTTATATCGTTTATAACATTACATATGTGTTCTAGTTTATTATTACTATTATAATTATTATTCAAGTTTGGTTCAAGCAGTATAGATAGGTGTTTCAGTAAAGCTGCCTGTGAAGCTTAAATTACGATTTAAATGGAGTGTGTAATCAATTTCAAATGCAACTTGAAACGTAATATTAAAATAAGTTTACCCTTAGAGACTTGTAGATGATTGAAATTCATCTTTGTCTTAAGTCGCGGACATCCTTAAAAGTCATTAAGTTATGTGGCTTTTAACATTTGCAATGTACGGGAACCCATATTTTCATTCGCTCTGAGTTAAATTACCAACGGCAGAATTCCGATAATTTTCTCGAAACTCCAAGGAAAACTACAATTGGTTCGCGAAATCGGGAAGTTTAGAAATCGTCAGGAAAACGAGTCTGCCTAAAAAAGGGACACGAGTTTGGGGTGGGAGGCTAAAAATCCCCGAGGTTCCTTGAAATTGGGCTCAAAATTTGTCGTACGTGATTTTCTTTTCATCTGACCGTGATTGATTCAAGGCCTAAAATTCGTCTGGCCGTAATCAAAATACTTTCTGTGATCACGCTACTATCACAGTGTGATCACGCCGTGATCACTGAGTCAATCACGCCTAAAATTAGTCTGGCTGTGATCACAATATTTTTGTGGTCACGCTATTTTCAAAGTGTGATCACGTCGTGATCACGCCGTGATCACGCGTAAAAAGTTTTTACGCGTGATCACGGCGTGATCACACCCGTGATCACGGCGTGATCACGCCTTTATTTTTACTGGGGATGTTTTACCTATTTGTAAAAAATATTCCAATTATTTCACTGTTGTTACTCAGTGATTTTAACTTAGGTAATCTTGATAGCATATAATCTCACGCTAAATTGGTCTATTACTTTGTTTTTGAACCCAGTAGATAGTAATTAGGGGGGTGCTTAGAACTTAACCACCAAAAACACCCTAAAACTCAACACTAGCACTAGCACCAGCACTATTCAGTTCGTTATTAATGTTATCAACGTTTTATTACTGTTATTTTAGCTAATTAGTGTGATATACCTGGAAACTAGCTGGTAAGTCTAGCTTGCTGGGCTCACAAAAGCTAAGTGTATATTGACAATAAAACTGCAGCTATCTATCTATCAATCTATCTATTTTCACCCGCAAAGATAATTCTTCAAAGCATTTGTCTCAATCCCCCAAATAAAATCCACCAGTCAGCAAAATTAAGCTGCCATTACAAAATGCAGGATTGAAAATTGTTTGCCACAAAATACCATCATCATCAATCCCAGGTTACCTACTGCTTTAAATCTGCAGTTAAGAGTACACTCCCCCCCCCCCCCCCCCTCCCACCTTAATGGTAACATTTTCTATAATTTATATCAAATTGTCTAGAATCGTTTTTTTATCTATTCAATTTCTTCTTTGCAGATCAAAGTTCACTTGAGGACACGGTGCAGTTATTGTTTGAGTATTGTAGTGGTTCTGACACACCTGTTAGGGATGCTGCTGCAGCCATTTCAAAGAAAATAGGACGAGCATATTCAAGGGCTTCAATCAAAGAAGCAGTGAAAAGGCTTTTCCCTGGTGTCCATCACAGTTCAATAACCACAGGAAATCAGAGGAATGGAAAGGATACTAGATCACCAATGTATCTTTTTGGATTACTCTCAGTAGATACATTCATTTGATTTACATTGCTTTTTAGTTATTATAATTATAGCTCAGTACTTTGTTATAGACTACACAGAGAAAAAAGTTACTGTCAGTACCATTATTTACGTGTACTGTCTGTTGTCACATATTTTCGGAGATACATAAGGTTTGACTAGGGAGGTATAGTACACAGGCATTTAAAAAATTCTCTTCTTCTTTTATTAATAGTTTTTATATTGTTAGTATTGTGGGGGGTTATTAATATTACTATTGTTCTTGTTGTTGTTTCTTTTTCAGACCGTTATTGTAATTGTTTGTCGAAAATATGAGATACCGGTACATCTGAAAGACTCTATTAATTTAATGTTCAAAGTTGAAATAGTGAGAGAGGGAAAGTTATTACTTATTCATTTTCCTTGACTCAGATGACATTAGACAAGTTTTCAAAAACTTGAAGTTAAAATGGTCTGAGGATGACCGTTCGAAGAGCATTTGCCATGACTTACAACAACAACAGAAAAGTGTGAATGCAACTAGATCAATTCCAGTAGATCTCAAGAAAGGTCTACAGAAGGAACTTCAC
>OY855907.1:7838402-7864402 GCA_963693305.1 Meandrina meandrites
TCAAAGTATGAGAGCTGGAAAGTGCTGGAAACTGTTGTGAGCCTCCTTAAATTGAAAAGGAACAAAGCAAAGCTAATGGAAGGGTTTTCCAAAGCACTTTACTGCAAATGAGTACAGTCAACTCTCGTTAAAGCGGACATGCTCGGGGCGTCGTTTAGTGTCTGCAATAGCGAGAGTCCTTAATAGCGGGAGTCATTTCCAGTCAAACCTTGTTCGCCGGGGATCTGGATTTTGTCCATAATAGCGAGTGTCCGCAATAGCGGTGTGTCCGCAAGGTGAGAGTTGACTGTACTTGCCAAACAGCAATATTTTTGACAGCAAAAGTAAACCCAGATAAGGAAGTGGTCATTATATATTGGGAGGTGGGCTGGTGAATGTGAGGGAGTGGACAAGGAAGTTTGGGCACCAAAGAAGGGGGGTAAGGGGGCAAAAAGGTTTGGTTGACAACTACCTTATGTCTACTTTTAGTAATGCAAAGGGAAACACACAACAAATGACTGGTAAAATTAGCTCAGGGGCAGATCCGGGATTTTTCAAAGAGGCTAGGGTTAGCTTTTTACAAATAATTTTAATATCTTGTTTAAGCCCTGGTTCTTTATGGGGGAGGTATCAGGCTTTAAGGAAGGATTTTGACAGTGGGAGTCCAAGATATCTTGGGCTGAAGGCTCATATTTCATAGGGCTGCAGGCACCATCCCCCTAGGGGAGTCTTGGGGCATGCCCCCACCAAAGAAAATTTTGAAAATTCGAAGCCTTTGATTTCTGCGATTCTAAGCAGTTTCAAACGTCTTTCAGTTAAGCTATAAAACCACTGTTTTTCCTTGATGGTTTGACAAAACTATTCTTTCCTTGATTTACCTTGTTAAATATTGAATTATATTTGGGACGGAAATTCTAGTTCTTATTTAACAGTGACAAGCCAACGTGCATGGAATTTTTTAGCTCCTGGCAAAATGGCCTGGGTTCGACTTGGTGAGTCAATGTTTTTGAACAGTAGCTTTGCTTGTGAAATCGCTTCATTCAATTTTGTTTCATGCAAAGAAAACAGAAAGAAAACTCGCTAAAAATGTAAATGTAGAACAAATCATGCCAGCAAGGCTGAAACAACTGGTGGAAGCTAAAAGGAATGTAATTTTTTAAAGTTGTTCACGCATGTTTTGTTACATTTAGCACAGAAATTCAATACAGGCTGTAGAAAATCTCCTATTTCTGAAAAGTGGCCATCCTTAACTTTGGACGACTGGACAGCCGCCTGGCTAAGAGGGATGGATGTTAACAAATATTTCAACATTAGCTAAAATATTAACACTCCGACAACTTCATTTGTTGTTGTAGCTCCTACAACTTCATTTGTTGGTCGCTTAGTTTTTGATGATATGTTGGTTATGGGGTTAGGGGGAGACAAAATAGTTTTCCTTATGATGTTAAGGGGGGGGGGGGGGGGGGGGCTAAAAGGTTTTGAGCCAATATGGAAGGGGGAACAGAAAGTTTTGATGTTGCCTTCTCCCATTCACCAACCCCCCTCTTTATAAATAATGACCACTCCCTAAAACTGCATAGCTGCCACAGACCAAAACACTGCTTCTCCTTACTGATCTTACTGCATTGTTTTAAGTCCAGTCAGGACAATTTAGTACAGAATAAAACATGTTTAATGTTGTTTCAATGTACCATACATATTAAGGTGCAATCGATCGATCAATCGATTGATCAATCAATTAGTCAGTCAGTCAGTCAATCAATCAAACTTTATTTTCCCCATAAAAACAAGTAAATGCATCAATGTATCTTTTCAAGACCACATCAATCATTAAATGGAACAGTGGTGAAAGTCTGCTGTTTAAAAGAGATTAGATCATTGAAAGTCTTAACCTGTTGCTGGAACTTTTCAATATTTTGTCATGTAACATTAACGTCTACAATTTACTCATGGGAAATTAATGACACCTTTCCAAAATTGAAGTGTGGATTGACTGTACACTTTTTTGGTTACATTTAGAGTACACATTCTGTCTTTCATCAAGTGTGTGTACTTCGTTATTTCACATTGATGACTTGTATGTTTAATAAGGTATATACATCAATGTTGTGTTGGGGCTACGACGCATACTTGTTGACTTATCAGTGCTCTTTTAGAGGTCAGATGAAAATACTTGTTTTCTACAGCTACTGGCAAATAAATATCAATTTGGTATCAATACTGTGGTGTATACTTTAGGTACGCAGCAACACAACCTAGCTTATTTTTTATTGATCATTTTCGAATGATTGGTTCTGAGCACGCCCTATTTTTCACAGCACACCCAGCTAAAGTGTCCAATAACAAGGTGTCGAATAACAAAGTTTGCGTGCTTCTGTGCTAGAAAGTGTGTATCGCGAAGAGGCAACATATGCTTCATTTTGGCATTTGCAGGCACTCCCTAATGTTGTCGTTGCAATGGCTGTCTGCTTGAAATGAAAACAGGAGTGATACTTTACAATTTACACGAGACAGTTGTTGAACCACTAAGGACATCGAAAAATGAAGGACCCAAAGTGAGGTACAGAGCATTTCTAATTTTTGTTGATTTTTCCGGAGGTATTTCTCTCAAGATATTGCACACAGCAAGTGTTTGCAGCATGTATACTCCTTCGGTGGTTGAAACTTTTGCACACCCATACTCAGGAAGCTGATCATGATTGTGTTTAACCTTTTTCCCAGTCAGCACTTTGGCAAAATACAATAAGGTGAACTTGCCATTACTTCCAGTCAGTCTTTGTACACATTGAATTGCCTTCTTGGCAAATTCAGTTATGTCTCGCTCTCTTGTGCTAGAAGGCTTCTGGCAAACATCACACATACCATTGCAATCAGCAGATTCATCAAAATATCTGAGGATAACTGCTCGACGGCACTCTCCTTTCTGAATAGCATAGTACACCATGCAGTTGCAACAATTAATCTGATTTTCACAAAGACCAGGATCAACCTTCATTTTGTCATAAATGTTGTTAACATGAAAAATCTGGTTCTGATGAGAGTAGTACAATACTGATGTGGCAGGTAGACCATCTCTGCCTGCCCTTCCACTCTCTTGGCTAAAATCTTCTAATGATGCAGGAATTGAGAAGTGGACAACAACACGAACATTTTCTTTATTAATGCCCATACCAAAAGCATTGGTGCACACCAAGCACTGGAGACTGCCATTTATCCACTCAGTTTGTGTTTGGCATCTTAAATTGTCACTCAGACCTCCATGGTAAAATTTGCCTTTCAAACCCTTAGCTTGCAGTTTTGGCGACAGCTCTTCGCACTCTTTCCTTGTGTTACAAAAGACAAGGGAACATTCCAAGCCCTGGGTCAATGCAATTATTTCATCAGCAGTGTTTGACGTTTTCTCTTTCACAATGTATGTGATGTTTTTCCTGTTCATTGGTGCTGATATTACAACAGGTTTATCAAGCTTTAATATTTTTATGACATCAACACGAGTAGACTTGGTGGCTGTTGCAGTCAAGAGCAGCATTGGAACTGATGGAAATAGGAGTCTTAGCCTTCCCAGTCCTAAATAGGAATCTCGAAATTGGTGTCCCCACTTGCTAACACAGTGGCATTCATCTATGACAAGCAGTGACAACTTTTTTCTAGAGTACAGAGTAATCAAAATATCTTGCAAAACCTTGTTGTCTGATATCATTTCTGCAGTCACTAAAAGGACCTTGATTGGGCAGGTTTGCTTGAGTGAATAATAAAGCCCTTGCTTTTCTGAGTCTTGTAGTTCTCCATGTAGTCCAGCAGCTATTAAACCATGCTTTGAACACTGTAAAACTTGGTCACACATAAGTGACTTTAGTGGGGTTATTACAACAGTAAGACCATTGCTTTTATGAGCTGCAAGCTGATAAATAAGTGACTTGCCTCCTCCTGTTGGCAAAGTCACAAAGCAGTCCTTTTTTTCTAAAACAGCCTGAATTCCTTTCTCCTGCTCATCCTTGAGGCTTGAAAATCCCCAGTTTTTCTGTAAGATCTGACTGAGAGTTTCTGAACATGACAATTTGCTTTCACCAGAACCCCTGTCAGTAGGTATTAATGTGGGGGTGGCTTGTGAAAAAGAGGGTTCAGTTGCTGAAACTAGTTCCCCATTGGCAACATGATCATTTGGTATTGTGTTCACCACAGTCCTGATGCACTCTATTTCAGGAACATCCCATTCTCCTTGTTTGACTTTCCAAGCATGAAAATCAACTTGTTTTTCATTGTTGTGTACGGTGATAACTTTTCGCCCTAGAATCTGAGAGTAATTTGACAGCTTTCTGCCAGCAAGCAAAACATACGCCATTTTACAGGCTGGACTGTAGTGCGTGGTGTCCCTGAACTGCATTTGTAATGCATCGCTCTTGCAGTTAAAAATCTCTCCACCAACCTAGTTATAGTAAAGGAATAAGAGAAATAATTACAAATTGATATAATTTAATTGATGTGGCAGGATTGAATAAACACTTCTACTGCACATACTGAAACAACAGCCCCATGATTTTGCTTTTGTCACACTTACTACTTTGCTTGACAGCAAGACCACTTTCTGTATCATTGCCTTCTGTCTGCACCTCTCTTGCTCTGCTCTTGCAGTTTCATCACAGACATTCTCACCATGAACTCTTCTGTAGTGTGAGTTAAGGTCTCGATACCATGTTTCATTGGATTGACAGTCAAGGTGAGGGCAAGGAAAACAATGCCACATTTCATCATCTACACATGGGGAGAATTGAAGGAATACAATACATGTTATATATGTATGTTATTATGTTGTAGTTTAAAATTAATTTCAGATAAACATGATTTAACCTTCTAAAAACCAACATTTTTTCCCTTGTTCTAATTATAATACAGTAAACACCTGCATATAAGAACCTATGATTTTGGGTTCAGGCTGAACAGTCACGTTCTTTTTTACTGGGTGCTTAGTGAGAAATCAGCCTGAAAATGTTCTTAAAATTCGTTTCAGGAATACTATACATTATAGATTTTTAATATAAGTATGCACACCATAGTACTTTAATATGAGTTACTTTCTCATTCTGGCTTCCTATTTCTTTTATATAAGAGCATGTTTTATTTGTCATGCTGAATTGGTTCTTATATATAGTGCTGTATTGGCAAATGTTCAGCCTGATGATCCACTTGTTCTTATATGTAGGTGTTTTCTGTACCATATTCCTCAAACTACAACCTGTGTTGTTAATCTTTAAGCAAATCAGACACAACCATGCAAATGCAACATTAATTGTTTACCTGGTGCAATGTAAAATAAATTTCTTGAAACTAGTGGCACAAAATGGTTGGGGCGGTAGTTTTGTAGTGTCCCAGCTGACAGTCCTCCTATTCGTGACCACAGTAGGGCAATTGGAGGCTTTGTTGCATCATAGTCCCTTGGAACAATTGTGCAGTGAAGATACTGACGGACCTTGGAGTAAAATAAAGTAGTAATACTTGGTTAAAATCAGTATCATGACTGTATTGTGCAGTAGTGACTATCTGTAATTTTACTGGCGATACTCGACATAATTTTATCCTAACCTTTCTATTTTGCAAGATTGTAGCAGAAATAAATATACACTAGAAACATAACTGCCGGAGCATAGACTTGATCTGCCGACAGCAGATATAATAGACACCTTAATTTTTACGCTCTACACATTACTGTAGTGTTTACTATTTACAAAATATAACTGCCAAAAAATTAAATGTGGTATCCAGACCCTCAATGCAGTATATCATGACAACAGATTAGCATCGTTATTATTGACCTTAAGAACGAGTTTTTTTCTGGAAAATCAACTTTTCTTTATAAAATAACAACTACAAGTTAAAACTTGGCACCTACCTCTGGTGTTGTTTCTGGATACACACTTTTAATGCGCCGTTTTACAACATTAGCGAGTGCCTGCAGATGCCAAAACGAAGCATATGTTGACAATTTGCACGTTTGCCTTGCCTCTTCGCGATACACGATTTCTAGCACAGAAGCATCGATGGTTCTAGGACATCCACTGATGTTAAACACTCTTGAGCTGTTATCCGGCGCGACAAATGCTCATCAGCGAGGTAATAGCCTTCGTTGAGAGCCATTTCAACGACAGTCCGTAACCTTAGCTCCTCGTGCAGAGATTCGTCGCCGTTAACTAAGGTGGAAATCGCACGGAAACAACATGACCCATCACCAACAGTAGACACCGGAACAAATTCGACTAGTTCATCGGCTGGTACAAGTTGCTGAGCGTCGAAGTCAACTTTAAATGGCCTACATTCTGAAAATTTGGGCTCCTTGATCGTCATAGGACCTAAATTTTTCTTTTCTCTTTCGCATGCAAGCAGAAACTTTTCCCAGGAAGAATTTTCAGCTTTTTCCTGAAGTTGCCGTAAAATGGCGGCCATTGCCGCCATATTGCATCTGGCGACAGAGCTGAATAACGTCTGCACATGTGCAAAGTCGGAAGAGGTCTGGGGACTAAACTTCATATCATTTTCAAAAGGATTTGCGAAATACCCACACATTTTGCAGATTTTTAAGGTGGTTTCTGGATATTTAAGGTTGCCATTTAAACCAAAGGTAGATTTTGTCATGATTTCTTTAACTCTCGTTTCTACTTTCACAATTTTTCTTCTACTTTTTGCTATGAACATTAGAAGTACGCACAAACGAAACAGAACTTATGTCGTCATCGATCGAACCATCTTCATGCACAAGTAGATCGTAAATATTTTGCTCATTTTAAAGAAATCTCTAAATTATCTGCAACTAATATCAACAGTGCAGTTGTACCTTAACTTGGTTGTCCAAACGCCAGTTTCTAACCTACCGATCCTTCTGCGGGGCGTTGATAAACGGGTTCAATTTGTTGTATGCATGGATTTGTCTTCATGAACACCCGAAACGGCCCATTTTCTTTATTTTTAAGGTAGAGTGACTGGCATCACCACATTTAAGGTTAAAGTTCACACCAAAAAAGTGAATCATTTAATGTTTATCTAAATCCTTTTTTTTCTGATCGCACAGATTGTTTCAACTTTTTTCTTCAACATTGTGTTTAACAGACTCGTCGTGCAACGGAAGTGCACTGTCAAAAGTATTTTTTAAAAAAAGAATCTTCAGTTTATCTTATGTTAATATCAGAAGTATAGGCACATTGTCATGAATGTGCCGAAACGTGATCATGACTTTCTACCCAGTCAATGTTTTCTTTGTTTTATTGCAAGCCTTACTGTAAACGTTTGCACTAATATCGAGGCCTTCATATCACAAATTTGTTTTGTACTAAATATGTTTTATAGTAGTTCCAAGAATATTTTTTCCTTTTTCTATTCAAGCCACTATTATTGCTCCAAATATTTCATGTATTTAGGATTATGTATTTCAATTTTAAACTTACATAAAAACATAAAACTTTCATATGTGTACTTACTTTGTTTGATAACATGGAATGATTATGAGGCATGTATAAAGATATTGTTTTTGAAGCTGAAGCTAGGCAGATGTTGTTTTCCTCAGGGATGACTACTTTAATTCAATTTGAGTCAATGTTCCAAATTGGTGGGCAAAATTGAAGCTAATTGAACAAAATGCTCCTCATTTTGCTTCATGGAACCATACAAACTAGCAAAGCATGTCAATTATTGCAAGTCTGTCAGTGTTCATTAAATATACCTATATTTTTTTGGCACACTAGTAACTTCTCTTCTACTCTTAAAGCCCTTAAAGCCTGTGTTTCAAGCATTTCCATATAAATGAAGAATTTTCCATGTATTGACTGTACACAAATTGGGGCATGGGCAAAAACACCCCTCAATTTCCACATGCCAAAAGTGTAGGGACATTTGCTATGCAGGCTAGTAAAACCTTCATTGAATTCCTGGATCAGCAATTAGCTTTTGAAAAACCTGACTCTTGTGTTTTTTGTTGTTTTTTAGTACTCTTTTTCCTACTTAACAGTAAAACAGTCAAGTCATTTCACAGAAAGAATAAAAAACTTAAACAAAGAACAAAAGTATGACTTAATTCTGTAATTAATTCACATTCTTTTAAACAGTCATTATACAATCAGAAACCATGGACAGCTACCAGTTCACTTTTAATTGGATAAATCTGCAAGAAAGAATGTGAATAAAAGTGGTCACACTTTTGGGCTCTTTCCTTTAATAACCACAACATTTGCATAAACAAACTGTACTTGTACTACAGCCAGACTTGTCATATTTTGATGTTACAAGGCTTGACTATATGCATTTTTGTACAAAGACTCCCTTGACAATATAAGACATTAAAATCATGCATGCTAGCTTGGTTTAAGAATGTAGATTCTTCATAGTTTATCAATTAAAAAAACTTGCCATCATGTTTTTATCAACTCAAGTTTAATAAACATTTTAACATGGTTGCCACAGGCATCAGTTGACTTTTTTTTCTATTGAAAATAAAATTTCCCTGACCAAATTAATACAAAATACTTTGCTGAGATCACATTGACCTGAAATGTTTCTTCTTACCATCAATGGCATTAAATCATGTAGGTGTAATTATAATTTTCAATTTTTTGACTTTTCTTTAAAAATACGTCAGTTTTCCCTGGCTCAAAAATAAAATCCCTTGTCCTTCAAGAATATTTAATATTGCCGAGGACGTGTGTAACCTTGTTTCAAGAAAGTCATTAAACCATAAGCACTAGATGATTATTTCAGAAATATTTGTTGCTATCAATCTGAGGCAGAATGAAGCCACAAGAATAATAAAGTGCAACTGTAATACAATTGAATCTGAATGGTATCAGACAGCAAACAACATTATTTCACAGCTGTTTTTTTTTTAAAGTAAACTCTAAAGTTAAAACCACTGTGATCACCTCTAATCGGTTTAAAACAGCATTTGTGAAATATTTATATTTCATTCATAGTATGACAGAGTTCACCGTAACCCTCACTGTGAAAAAACATTAATTGTAATCATTGATGATTTCTATATGAACTTTGGGGGACAATTTAAATACACTGATTAGTATTGCTTCTCATAAGGCAGTTAATAAATCAGTCACCCAAATCTGGAATCTTAAAAATATAAATAAACGACCAACACAACCCTTCAAAATCCACATGATTATATGAACATTGTGCAGACTACATGTTTAATTTAACGGTCAAATCCTTAATTTTCTATACCTCAAGGAAAAACCTTGGTCACATTAATCTAAAACAAGCAAGGAAAATCGAACTGGAAACAGTTAAATCATCATGTCCTCTCATGTCGTCTATTGAACATGGTGTGAACCAGAGAATCGGAGAATGGCCGACTCGTATCCCTTAATAGTCGTCTAAATAACGAGTCATCAGAGTGATTTTCACCACAGAATACTGCTTCAGATCTGCAACGGTAATTTCATCTTGTACCTTCCGGACCAAACAATCCAGGAGATGAATTTCGCTTTATACAATACTGCCTCCTCCGTTTACTGAAACGAAAATGGCGGCGAAAATGCCTTTGTTTTCATTCCAGAAGCGTGACGTTGCACGCATGCGCTTTGCGTTATTCAGCTCTGTCGCATCTGGCAGGATCTGGCAGTATTTGCTACATTCTCGTCCCCAGAGCCCTCCGTTTCTTTTGGTCACGTGGTCGGCGAAACGGAGGGCTCTGGACGCAGCCACTACCGGATGTCAGAAATTTTCTGACATCCGTTAGCGCATGTGTAGTAGCTTTCGACACAACTGCTCATGCTCACATGTTAATCCAGAGGGAGGGGGAGGGGAGAGAGTTTATTTGAATGGCTGATCGTGAGAAGACGTCAACAAAGCGATCAAAAGAGTCGTTCATTCTCATTTATGCTGGACGATCGAGAATTAAAGCGATCTGAAAAGTGAACAGAAAGCTCCCTTAGTCGTCGTTGCCGAGTTCAAGCGGTATTATTTTTGTGTTTTATCAACGGATGTCGAAACGTCCAATTTTCTATAATCAGGTATGAAAGAAGTACAAATGTCAGATGAATTTTGTATGTTGATGTGGAATTCTAGAAAGTCGTACTGTTCCATATAACAAGATTGTTAAAAACGGACAATCTCAGTCGCCTTCGAGTGTTTTTGAAACGCCACTTTAGACGTGTTCGTTAATTGAGTGGATAGATTTAGCACTGTAAATTAAAGATATTGCAAAGAAAATATAATATCAGTGTTATATGGTATTGCATTTGAAAATCTTGTCTTCTAATTGTGATTCGTAGTTCCACAAGAATGCCTTCCGTTTGAATTAAGATTGATTTTCTTTCCTTATGTTTAAAATTTTATAATTAAAGTGAGGGGGAAATCAAACTGGGAAATATTAATTTCAAGCAGGAGGGGTTGAAAGTGGATCTGTTTTCTGTGTGTTTTTTAATATGAGTAAAAATGTTAAAATATTTTTCATCACCCAAAAGAATTAGAACCTCCTTCAGATTTGCCAGTGATATTTTGAACCATATATTTTTCTACGAAAGATTTAGGACTCAGACTTGGCTACAACTTATAAGCTCAATAAATTATGGGAAAGAGGACCACTCACAATGAAGAGGAGTCAGTATTTGTACTGAATAATTCTTGTGCATAGGAATGGGTGAGAAATCAGTTCAAGAACTTGACTTTTTTCTACTTTTTCAGGATGACCCTGAAGGGGGCACTTGAGATAACAATCACTTGGTAACTGCAAAACCTTTCTGACAGATGTTCATTAATTTTGACTTATATGCCAGTGCAATATTACTTGGCAATTTATAAAAATTGTGTGCACTCCACCTAAATACTAAGAGCAAATACTTAATTTATAATAAAATTAAATTCTTAAATCTGTAGTGAGCTGCTGTTGTAAAAATTATTTAAAAGGAAACAGGGTTAACAGGATATATTTTGAAACATTTGGTATCATTTTGTTAGATTAACTGAAAATAATCATCTGTCCACAGATGCCAACGCAAGTCTTCATGTTACTCCAGAGCCCACTTCTTATTTCCTAGGTTATCAATACACTGAAATGCAGGGGACAAAAAATGCCCCTTCACTTCGGAAAGGTGAACTTATGAATTTTCTATTTTGCGAGAAAAGATAGGGGGAACCTGACCCATTTTACCCATGAGCCATTCCTTTCCCCATAAATATTATGAATGGTCATAAGGCAGCACTACTATAAAAGATTATGCAACAATATGCCCTAGGCTTGCAATTGACAGGGTCTGGTTATTCTCAGTTTTTGTGCTTCAACTCCACTGCAAACATCTGATCTCAAATATTGGGAGAATCGCAAAGAGGTTTGTAAGTGACCTGATTTGACATCAGATATAGATTAATATGTCAATGCAGCACTAAATAAATCAAGGTGAACTGGGTCACTGGGGCAAATGCAGCCTTAAATAACTCTAGAATTGTCAAGGTTACTCTCAAGAGCACTTGTTTGTTTTAAATCTTATTAAATATATACATCAATATAAAATGAACAATGCCAATTTCCTTCCTTCACCTGTCCCCTTTTATGCCAAGTGGTGCAAAGGCCAAATTATGCCAGTTCCTGCAGATGCCCACTGTCTTTGAAGACATAAACTGTGTTACACCTCCACAGTATAAGCAATGTTGGAAAACAAGTAAGTGGTTCCATGATGGAATCAAAAATATATATATTTTTTTTTTTTTTCCCTGGACATTTTTAACAACTACCGTGCACTTCGATATTCCTTGTTCTTACTATGAACACTCAACTCACAGCTGTATATATTTTTTATTTAACACTGATAAAGCTTACTGAGTTGAAAGTCTTGAAATGATGGTGGTGGTTTGCTGAACATGTAAGAAATGTTTTTGTATATATGTTCCACATAAATCTTCAATCTAGTATGCTGATAAACATACTTGTAACATGATCTATTTTCTTTTGTACCTTAACAATCCGATATATATTGCACAATGTAATTCTGTAAGCATTCAAGGTAATATATATAATCCACAGTGCAAGTTTGCACGATAATAGAAACAATTTCAAGATCAATACAAACCCTTTTGCAACATCAACTGATCAAGACCATGCAACGACAATAGAGTGTACAGAACGACATTCAACATTGTATGGGGGCAGAAAAAGGGATTTTGATTTTGGGAGACGTGATAGAGTAGAGTTCTGTTGAATTTCTAAACTTTGTCAGACTCTCAAGGCTTCAATATTCCACGAAATCAATCAATGGCAAAATCAAAACACGAGTTTTTAAAAACATACCGCCTGCAGCAGTTTGGAAGATCGAAGACAGATTTTAAATCTGCTGACAGTGCTAAACGTTTGAAACCTAGCTCACACAGGGACTCACACAGGTCATCTTCTGCTTCTTTGCAACAGCCACGTATCGATAACAGTTTCGTGCGATTCATCGATTGCCGGTCGCCATAAGTTTTCTAAGAAATCTTTTTCCTGCTAATTTCCGGTCCGGAAGCAGAGTGCCGTGCGTAGTAGTGTAAAAAGTTGTTTCGTGGTGCGCATTCATTCTTCATCAACCAATGAAAAAAATTGAATTAATTCCTGCGTCCAGAGCTACTCGTATCGGCACAAATAAAACGAGTAGCTCTGGGGACGAGAATGTATTTGCTAGGCGTCCATGGCTCACAATAGGGTCCAGGTTTGACCGAGCCGAGAGCGCCAAGGGACTAGGCTGGGGAAAGGCTGGGTTGGTACAAAAAGATGGTAGGCAACGGTAGGCAACGGCGAAGGTTCATGTTGTCATCACAGATGGCGGTGATTGCAACGGTTGCGTATTTATTCATTTCGTTTGTGGTATATACTGCGGCGGCAGGGAAAAATCAAACAGGTAAGAACTGTTATATCTCGCAATTGCCCTAGTTAGCAAAGGACTTGATGAAAGTTCTCGTTAAAATGACGATTCGGCACTCGGCAGTCAGCTGTCTTTTCAGGCGACCAATGTTATTGTGTAGAATCTTTTCAATGTGTAGTCGACGGAACGAGAAACCAAGAGCGAAGAAAAAGGAATAATATGATACCATTTTTGCAGATTATATTTTGCAACTAGTTAGTGTTTTCTCTAGCTGCACCACTTTCTGCAGGTTGAGTTTTTTCGCTTCATTAACCTACTAGCTAGTTTTTACAAACTAACTCATCGCGTGACAGTGGTGGCTGTTAATTCATTGTTCTTTGAAGGAAATCATGCAAATCCATGTAAAATTCCTGAAATAAAGTTGTTCCTGGGAGTTCAAAAAACTGGCACAGAATATACCTAAGTAGGGCTTCGATTGTGAAGAAAATATAAATTTTACCATTTTGCCGTAAAGAGATTTTGTTGTGCACTGTAAATATACAAAAACGAAAGCGAGACTGTAAATTCTTTTGTTTTCTGTAACAAGACGGTTACTGTTCGTCATGTATACTGTCAAGGTGTCTAGAAAAAATTTTTTTTTTTGTTTGATCAAAATGCCCGATTCCCTCCATGGAGCGCGCCTGCAGGGATTCACGGCAGTTGTATTCATCGTTGCTAAGTCTCGTGCATGGTTTTATGAATACATTTACCATGATTCCCTGCAGGCGCGCGCCATAGAGGGAATCGGGCATTGAAGCCATATTATATTTCGAAGAAACGAAATCAGCCAGCTGAGTCTAGTCTTGAAAATTGGCCAGCGGCCTGTAAAACGGGGCTCACTTTAATGGCGTCGACATCCGGCAAGGCGTCCGCGCACAGAGTGCACTTGCACACAATAAACACAGTACAGCTGCTCTTATGATCTGAGACTGGATATGGGAGCTCGACAGCTTTTCTAGACATTGTCTTCAGATCAGGTAAAAGGCGACTGAATTACTGATTCTAACATTCTGCCAGTTTAATTTGAACCAAAGGCCCGGGTCGCACTAGAGCGAAATCAAATTTTTTGCAATTTTTGGTGAGGAAAAAATTGGCCAAAATTTTGCAAGTTCCAAATTTTGGCGGCGGTCGCATCAAACCTAAATGTTTTAACCGAACCTTTGTTGATTGACACATACGTCAATCACAAACCCATCTAATTAGAGCTCGTCACACGACACAACAAAGCAGCTGGCGCGCAAATTGCGCAAATATGGATCGTCACCATATGATTATTTTCACGGCTTTCGGGTTTTTGCTGAATCTTGTGTTTCTGTCTCAACAAAATAACAGTGTTTTTAGTACTGTTAGTGCACTATCAGCAGGATTTTCTACGGGCAGCTTCTGCTTTTAGAAGACGTAGACTTCGCTTGAATAGAGGTCGTTTATGAAAAAGCCCTTGGTCGTGGACTCTACCTCGTCCGGTAGAGTCATGGTTTGAAATACATTTCCACGATAGAAACATTCCGGGAGACTACTTTCGACGCCAACTGAGAATGAAGAGAGGGACCTTTCAAGCCCTTGTTGGTATCCTGGCACCGTGGTTAACAAGACAGAATACGCGATTCAGGGACTGCATTCCACCGGAAAAGGTCTTAGCTTTAGGAATATATAGGCTTGCACATGGCAATTCATACGTCAGCATTGGACCTGTTTTTAATGTTGGCAAATCTACAGTTATCGAGGCAGTCCAGGATGTTGTGGCAGCTCTGTTTGAATTGAGAGATGAATATATTCATTTCCCAGAAACAGTGGCAGAAACAGCAGCTTCTATAGAAACATTTCAAGATTTATCTCGACTTCCAAACATAGTTGGAGCAATCGATGGCACGCATATACCAATAAATGCACCTCGTGAGAGTCCAGTCGATTACTTTAGCCGATATCAGCATCACGACTTTGGTATTCAGGCAGTTGCTGATGGGAACTTGCTCATTTTAGATTTTTCCGCTGGATATCCAGGAAGTATGCATGACGCTCGCATATTACGGAACAGTACTTTATATAAAGAGCTGAGCAAGGAGATATTCTCAATGGCCCTGTAGTCAATGTAAACCATCACGATATTGGTCCATATTTAGTAGGAGACAGTGCGTATCCGATATCTCCATGGCTTCAAAAACCATTCCCAGAGGCTACGAGAGACAGAAGCGAAATACAATTTAACCGTGAGCTGTCTAGTGCAAGGGTCAAAATAGAGTGCGCTTTTGGATGCCTTAAGTCACGCTGGAGAATTTTACAAAAGCGTCTTGATAGTGACATTAAATTCTCCGTCAAGATCGCTATTGCATGTGCTGTCCTGCACAATTTCTGTATCAAAATGGGGGATGAATGGGATGACGATGGAAATCCAGATCACGACGGCCGTGATGATGACAACGAAGATGTTGTGAGAGATGGAGAAGAGATCAGAGACATTCTGAAGGAATATCTTTAACTTTATTGAAATCAGTCGATTTATTTTTAAATAGGGTTGAGTACATTTTATCTTCCTCGTTACCGTTCTCATATTTTTCTCAGTTTTCTAGTTACCATGTTAACAGTTCTTGATTTTAAATCAGTTATAATCACAGTTGGTACAACTTAACATAAACATAACGTGTAATTGCGTTACATGTACTAGCTCACGCAATATAATAAGCGTAGTAAAACATTCTTTAAAACTTGCTTAGAACAACTGTTATTTTCTAAAACTGAAACATATCTTTGCATTTTTTTAACACAGTCCATTCCTGGCTAAAAAAAAGTGTGTTACATACAGTCCGCGCCGAGTCAGCCGGTAGAAGACGAACCAGGGTTCGCGTTCGTGCTCATAAACTGGGTCATGGCCCCAATAAATTGACCCATCATGGCCATCTGTTGTTTCTGAGTCTCTGAGAAGGTTGCCATAAAGTTACTTAAATTTTCTCCGCATTTTTTGAAAGCGTCCATGCTTTCACGTAGCTCCTTTCTGTCCTCCTCTTCGCTTTCTTCGAAGGCTGCGCGATTTCTTTTTCTCGACTGTTTTGATTGCTTCTTCCTATCGTTCCTCGCATCTTTCGTCTTCAACTGCCCTTTACTTTGCTTATTTCTGTTGGGCTCTGCATCTAAATCATCGGAGCCTTCTGGGGAGCCAACACCGCTGCTACTGTTTGATGTGTTCAGTGGACTATCGTTTGAATTTGCGCTTGTACTGGCCCCTGCTTCGGACACGTTTCGTAAATGTCACGATATCTCGACACCCCAAGATGGCATCGATCTCTTCATAAAATACACTTTGTCTTCTTGTACCCCCTGTCTGTTTCCTATTCCACTCCTTTGCCTCTTTGAATTTGTCAATTAAGTATTTCATTTTCTTCATGCACTTCTCGACGGTCTTGTTGGTTTCCATGCGAGAGTTTAACTCGTCGCAAATCTTCCTCCACGCCGTTCTCGACTCTCTGCTCTCCAGCAACTCGTGGTTGTCGGCCCATAACTGGACTAGTAATTTCTGCTCACCTTGGGACCATGTTTCGTACTTCTTCTTTTCTTTTGGGTTACTGGTTGCGCGACTTTTGCTGGCTTCTTTATTTGCGGTCGAAGGAGATTGTTCCATCCTTGCGCCGACAGATGATTCTCTCCCAAACGCTACCTGTTCGTGCTGCCAGTATCCAGAACTACACCCAGGGTACGGTTCATAGAGGTTCGGATAGAAGCCCCGCTCACATTCCTCATTTGATGTTAAAGAACTATAGAAAGAGCCAGATGGACCGGGTAAAAAGTTATTTTGTCCCACCATTGCGCTTGCCAAACTAGTAGCGACAAACTATTTTCCCGCTGTAATTTATCCAAACATGTTTTGCGTAATATGACAGTTTAATGGTTAAAAAACAAGATTGTTTGTTTTGCCAAAATTTGGAAGCCTCCAAGGCAGGACTTCGGCTTCTTTGAAGATTGGCGTATATTTGGCGATCCGCAAAAATCTGGCAAGATTTTGAAACTGAGGGTCGCACTTATTTTACGCTACGTGTTGACATATTTATGACTTACACAAACAAAATTCGCTCTAGTGTGACCCGGGCCTAAGGTAAGTATGTTGAAAAAAAATTGCAAGCCAAAAGTCCAGGGGGAGGTACTCTGTATATTTTTTGGGTGGGGGTGTACTCTAAAACCCTTACCCTATACCAGACCACATTCAGCTGATTTTGCAATCCTATATTAGACTAGACACCGAAAATCGCTATCCTATCCCAGACTTGCTCTTTTTAACTGTACCACTATTAGTGTTTTTATGGAATACCGTCTGTCAACAATGTTGCCAGGATGATTTTATTTAAGCCTCTTTCTCGTTCAAGTTTGTATTCCTATTCTGGACTTAATTCCTCATACAACTAATCAGTTTCCCAGCCAATGATACCCTATTCTACAGCAAAATTCTCTGATTTCTATACCCTACAAGGCTGTGCTCTAAGGAAAGTTACGAGGGGCCCAAAGGTTCCAAACTATGAGATCCAGGGTGCCCAGCATAAAGCTTATATGAAAGAAATAAGATTATCTGGTCGCCCAAAGGCAAAAGTTAGTTGCCTGAGGCACCCGGGTGCCCTTAGAGCACAGCCCTGCCCTATCCAGGACTAAACTCCCGATCATGAGTGCTTGAAAACCATACCCTTCACAGCAGCACATACCTATAAAGTTTATATATGGGAGTGCCCCCCCCCCCCACCCCCCTGGGCTAATAGTCTGCTCAACCAAACCAGTTTTTCAATCGCCCAGAGCCGTTGCGAATTTTCCAACCATTGTCAAAGGGGTGCAGGCTCTGGGAATGAGATTCCCTAGCACTTCAGGCTTTTCTTTTTTGTTGTTTTTTCACTTATTTCTTATCTTTTTGCTGCAGCTGTTTGTTTTCCTCTAGGTTTCATTGCAAATTTTTTCCATGGAGTAGCCAGGGATGGTTGATGGAAATTTTATTGCATGGAGTTTTTCACCCAAATATCAATGCATTGTTGTGCATATTTTAAGCTACATTATTATATGGCCGTCTCACAAGGACTGGGAACTACCAAATTGGCGAATTTGATTGGCTAAAATCGATATTGACCGCGGTCTAGATTTTCCCATCTAGACTGGCATCAGTAATAATTGTAGACCGGTTACACTTACGTTGAAAAGTTTACAAACAAAAATGCAAAACCGTTGACTTGTTTCTGCTTAAAAGTAGTAAATGGAAGGACCAAAAGCTTGACGTGAAAGAAGTTAACAAGAACAAGCAAACTTTGGCAAATTTTCGTTCAGTTCACAGACACGAAATCAAAACACCAGCTAGAAACGAATTTGCCAGGTAATTGCAAGGTCAGAAGTTAAAAGCACTTAAATAAAATAAAAAATAAAATACTGGTAAGAATATTTTATCAGTCGATTAAAGAGGCTAGAGAAGTTGAAAATATACCTGTCGATGATATCGGCCTTTTCTTGTTCTAATTTTTCCGTGATCGCCGTTCACTAGCAAAATGTTAGCGAGTACGGCGAACCGAAGCGAATTTTTAAGCTGAAAAGTTTTCTAGTTTGGCCATTAAATAATAAATAAATAAACATCTTATTAACCGAGCTTAGTCTGTCTGTATGGGAGAATCTTGACTTCGGTCTGTACTCATGACCTCGGTCAAGATTCTCCCATACAGACCTCCTGCTCAATTAATAAGAGCTAATTAATGCACAGAAAGTTTTCAAATAGTGCAATGAAAATAGTGGCTGATCAACAGATAAGGGCAAAAAAATAACACATGCAGGTTGTGGATTTGGGTTTGGATTTGGATTAATCCCCCTCTGCAAATCATATGCAGGAATGAATAAATGTTAAATAAATGTATCACAAAGTATTGAAAAAAAAAGATCTGTATAGTGCCAATTGATAGAACACATCAGGTATATATTCTATTTTTCTTATCTTCTTTATAGCCTGTATTATATGAACATGTGTTGCAGGTGGTTTCACGCAACTCCACCACCTTGTGACTTTTAACATTGTCTGCAACCCTTAGGGGCTAATTACATGAGCTGGGCTGGCCTGGTTCGCCGGGCTGTCTCAGGTTGCCATGATCTTGGCACATATTTTATTATTGCACCTTTCAATAACATGCGAACTCTGAAGTTCAAACCCAACTAACAATAATTGTTTTTTGCTGCCATCTATTTTATTATGGCAGCAGCCAACAAACATTGAATTTACAGAAACAAACAAAATGGATCACAATCTACCAATCACAAGCAACACTGAGATGTGACCTTTTGACCCAGCTGAAGTGAACTTCTGTTTCCTGAGAGGTCCCCTTAGATGATTGACGGCAACAAAAAACTTACACCATTGGTTAATTGAGCTTTGAATTTGAGAGATTTTTAACTTTTATAACTTCATTTTGTGCATGTATTGATATTTTTATTAATTTAGTTAGGTATTTTTAGATTTTATTTGATATTCTAGCATAGTGATTGTAAAGCGCTATGAAAGATTAGCTAAATAGCGCTATATAAATAACTATTATTACTACTATAATATCATGGGTGACAAATTACTCCTTAATTTTTGTGTGAAATTTCAGCGCTAATTTATAATTTCACATGTGAAATTTATAAAATTGCCATGGCAACGTTTCAATGTCTCAATGGCAAGCTGACGTACAGGCTTTTAAAAGATGATCGTAAAGCTTAAACTTTGCACATTTTCGCTTGAATTTCACCTTGGCCAGTTTGTTTGGTCGTGTTATAAACTTTTAGCGATAACATGAATGGCATTGGGCGGAATTTTGAGCATTTTACACGGGCGTCGTTATGAGCCGGTTCGTTCATGACGATACAATAAACAAGTTACGAAACTACGACTGTAAACGTAATTTGTCACCCATGATATTAAAAGGTAACCAAATAGTATACTCGTGAAATTAGGATATAATTTCACTTGTGTTTTGTCAAAATTCTAATAATCTCTAATAGAATTTTGACAAAACGTGCGTGAAATTATTTCCCAATTTCACTCGTCACCATTTGATTACCCATACTAATTATTATTGAAAACTGCAGCAATAAACAGAACAAAAATTAACTTCATGATTACATGACAACCAAGCCAGCCTTGTTATTATTATTTAAATTACTCTTTTAATTCCTTTTCAGTTGCCAGAGATGTTCCCATAAAGAGCAGATGTAAAGCTATTGCCGGATTCAAGAGTATTAATATCATATGGGTACCATTGGACCAAACAGATTCTTCAAATCTGACCATTTACAGAGTGAAATATTGTACTTCTGGGCTGCCTTGTGAAAATACTACAACGGGACCTTATAACCTGGGATGTACAGTAAACGCAACAACACTGCAAAAGGAAATGCAATGTCGCATTATTGCAAAAACTGTTTTTCCTTTTCGATCTTTTAATTTCATTGTGGAGATACAAAATATATCAGGATTATATATTAGCAACAAAAAGACCTGCCATCCGCTAATATATAGTAAGTTCACAATGATATGATGACAAGTGCTTTGATTCTCACTCTGCTATAACTTATAAACTGTAAGTGTTTTTAGTTCACATTTTTCTTGGACAGCCAGCTTAACATTTCCAATTAATTATTGATTAACTCACTGGTATCATACTCAGGCAAAACATGCAGAAGATAAATTATATTTTATTAATATTTTTATGGAGCTATTTCCAAATATAAATGGGCTTCTACAGCAACTGGCTTATATAACAAATAAATATTACATAGTTTATATTTAATTATTATAAAATTGCAAATGCAAAATAAGATAAACTAAAGTTAAAATATAATTATTTTATTATTAAAACTGTAACATTATTCCATGGGCATGCATTGGATATAAGATGGTAGATAGATAGCCACTAAGTTGGCTATAACTATCTTACATCCATCAAGTGCAAGTGGGATAATTTGAGCCCCTGGATGTTCTTGAAGATGCATAGTACACCTACCATATTAACCAGCCTTTCAACCAATCAAACCTCAGGAATCGCAATATGCCATTGCTAGTTTTTAATAATGTAATACATAATAGACAGGCAGTACATACAGAGAGCTATATGTATCTGAACAGGCCACTAGCAATGATTTTTGATAGAGGCAGGGGGGAGGGGGGCTGCATTAGAATACCACAGGCATTAACAAGTGCGCATATAGGGATCTGGGGTATCCTTCCCCAGGAGGTTTTGAAAAATTTGGTTGTGTGACAAAACATTTTGTAAATTTTAATGTAATTTGATAGGAAACCAGGTGGGCTATAGCCAAAAGCAAATATAAAACATGAAAATTTCTGGAAGTTTCTAAATTTAATTAAAAATGTATTTTTGAAAGATTAGACAGTAATAAGAATAGATCATGGACAATTGATATGTAGCACATAGTAATTGGAAGGCAGAAACACACAGAATAAGTAAACTGTGTCACTGACTTGCAATAAAATAATCTACAAATTGCAGACCTTTGATTTTAGATACAGGCTGCAAATGTGTCGCAACCCACCCACACTCCCCACACCCCCTCTCACTATGGGCTTGCTAAAGTCACATCATAGGCATGAAATGAATGCAGTTGGCTGTGTAGCTTAAGTTTAAAAGAGGCAGGCAATGTGTGCAAAGGGCTAAATAGCTAAAACAACATTTTGGCAATGCATGTAAATTAACAATGCTTTTTATTTTCAATTGTTTGTTTAAGTTCAAGTCAACTATATCTACAACTCTCAGTAAATTAATTGCAGGTCAGTGTACAAGACCAAAGAACCTAACAGTTATAGCAACTGGAAAAAGAACTCTTTCTGTGTCATGGCAACCTGCACCATTCATGGGGGATCTAACCCCTCTCCTTTGCTATAAAATCTGGTATGCTGCAGCACAAGCCAAAACCAATGAGGTAAGTTTTGTACTGCCACATTGATAAGAGTAAACTAAGTTGTGTGTACATTGGTTTATTTATAATTATTTGTTTTAAACAATTCAATCCAATTGTATTAATAAGGAGCTAATTTCTTTTCACTGTGTGTTTAATTGCAGTCCATGGTACATGCCCTTGCAGGTGAATCAAAACTGATCTGGACAATTCCTGATCTCTATCCATATACCAAATACACATTGTTTATCCAGTGTAGCTTCCCAGACTGTAATAATGGCTGGGGATCATTCAATGGGCCTGTTACTGGAGTGACTGATGAAGAAGGTAAGATGCTTTGGAATTGAGCTGAGATGAGAACCAAGATGCAGACGTCTGGGAAATGGAGAGCTTTAATTTTTGCACTTAAACTATAATGTGACAAAAAAGTTTAAAACTACTATACATGCTGTGTAACTAAAGTTCTGCACTCTCAAAGTGTATAATTACATCTTTTTGTTGTGTTAACGTTATAGTTTGAGTATGTTTAAGTGCAAACCTCATTTCCCTGCTGTCTACTTCTAATGGTCCTCATCTCAGACTCGTAGAGCAGGTCAGCAACAGTCAAAAATTGTTGTTGTCTAATTGTCTCCCGCTATTAATTAACTACTCATACAGTCATGTAACTTAGCATTGTTCTTATGTGTCTTTTTGCGTTTTTAAGGGCTTATTATATGAAATATCAGTCTCTTGGGAATCAGCTCAGTCTTAATTTGCATTATAAATGGTGCGAAACTTCATTCTACCACATTCTACTGTGGAGATCAGTGGAGTTACTTTGATTGGGTTACTAATAATTTAATATTAAACTGAACCTTGGTACTCACAGACAGCTTGGTATGTATATTACAATTATTCCACGAGAGCGCTTTGGACATGAGATGGTAGATAGCCAATGAGGAACGAAGTGCCTAGTTGGCTTTAACTATCTCATATCCAACAAGCACGAGTGGCAATAATTGTTTTATTAAAAACACCTAATGAGCTCCCCAGCTGTTCTCTCTGACGCATATATATGTTTTGGTTTAATTTTATCCTTGGTTCAAATTTTATTTTCCTTTGTTTTTACACTTACCATATTTGAAGGCCATGGTATATGAGCTCATATACCATGGCCTGTAGACCAATCAAAACTCAGGAATTGCAATTTACTGTGGCTCGTTTTTAATAATTTATGATATCAAACAGTAAGTAATTTTAACATGCTATTTCTCTTTAGCACCAGCGGAGGCTCCAGAATTTAAAAACTGGTCCATTTCCAACATTTCAAGTGACAAACGTGATGTGACAGTTGTGTGGAAGGTACACAGTATTGGCATCTACCGTTTTCGCTAGTTAACAAGCTTTGTTAGCTTTTTACTTCTAGCATAAGAAGTTCTCAAAGAAAATTGAAATTCTGCCAGTAACTTTCAAGAATATAAATAACTTCATTTTAAATGTACTAAATAAAATCTTCCAGATTCTATTGTTGGGTTTCTTAGACGTTTATAGCTCCAACCGTTTTCGGAAAATCAAAAAAAAAAAAGAGCGACGAAGATAAGACACGGAAGGGAGAGAGAAATGGCAAAATTTAAAAGTATGTAAAAAAAAGTTGGAATGGCAATTCCAAAAAGGAAAAGCATTTTTAAGCTTAAGGCTGGTTCACACTAGCGACGGAATCGGAAGCGGAGACGGAATCGGAAGCGTAAGGAGTGTTCCGATCCAGTGTAAATCAAAAAACGGAATCGGAAGCGGAGTCGGAAGCTCGACGGAATCGGAGTCAGAAGGACTGATCAGAAGAGTTTCTTTTTCTACCGATTCCGCTTCCGCTTCCGTCGCTTCCGATCCAATGAGAACAAGGTGATCGGAATCGGAGTCGGAAGCGGAATTATCAGCCAATCAAAAAACTATGTAGAGGTGTGTGTTATATTTTATTTAATGCATCTGGGACGTCGAACAAGTTTGTAAAACACTCGCAATCACTATGAAAACCAAAATACAAAACTGGCAACATATCGAAAGTAGAGCTCTCACAAGGTTTCTAAATTCGCCTTGACTTTTCCTTTTTAAAAATACTCCACGTACCCGCAGCCTTCTCCTTCGCTGGTTCCGTTGCAGATTTGTTCTTCGTCGTGTGAGAAGAAAAAGCAAAAGCAAATTAAAAGTAGCAGTCTCCGTTCATCTCCCGGGTCCGTCATCTTGAATGTCTGCAAATGAAAGCGAGGCTTACGCTGAAAGCGAGGCTTACGATTCCGCTTCCGTCGCGCCGATTCACACTAGATAAGAACTTTCTTCCGATTACGACTCCGCTTCTGTCGCTTCCGTCGCTAGTATAAACCAGGCTTTACGCAAACACCAATAGTAAAGTCTTTTTTTGACCCTACTTCCTCGTCAGATGGTGAAATCGAATTTCAGTAGCAAGGAGGTACTAGGAGTATTTTACTCATCCTTCAGAGTGCCAGGCCCAAAAATAACATCAGAATTATTAGGTTTCTAACCAACTTATAATCTACCACCAAGATCTTTCTACTGTTATTCATAGTTGCCACCTTCAAACACATGGAATGGCGTCCCCAAGAGGTTTAGCATTGATTTCTGGCAGGTAGCGTCGGAAGAAAACGGTTCTACTCCAAACTCATCAAGGAATTTGCAAATCAATGATGGTTTTGCGACTGAGGCCACGTTGGCTGGATTGAGCCGTTTTGCGGATTATAAAACTCAAATCAGTATGTGCACAACAGAAGGATGTGGGCCAAGGAGTGTTCCATTGCCTTTTGCAGGTCAGTATATTTTGATAAAGCTGGTTGCTTGAGTGGACACAAAAATTGTGACACAAAAGTAGTTATGGAGTTTGCAACTGAAAGAAGCGACTTCTCCGTAAGTAAGTACCCCCACCCCACCCCCAAATAAATAAATAAATAAATAAATAAATAAATAAATAAATAAATACAAACAAGCAAGTAACAGCAGTTCCAGTAATATGTTAACACAATTATTGTGTATTCTTAACGATGACATCTGCGGAGCCGTATTAAAATACGTAGAAATCCAAGGTAAACTGCTTCATTTGACTTGCACAAGGAGTATAACTTTCAACAACGCAATTATTTCGGATTCTCCTGTAAATCTTTTTTTGTTTGTCGCAATTTCACGGAACACAGATCACTTAATTATAGGAGAACGATTACGCGAAGAATATTTTGGAAGACAATTCTGTCTCGTTCACTTTTCCTCGCCTTTCATTCAACTTCCGTGCAGAGAAAACGATGGAACAAATTTTGCCTAATGGTACTCCCGTCCCCTTAATTGCCCCTCCCACAGACGTCAGGTCGATATGTTTACCAAATCTTGTTAGCTATGGGACCCCGCTTGGGAGCTCTACTGTTATTCTTCTTATCTTCAGTTTTACATTTAAAGGCTTGCTGTGTGTAGGTGTGTATAAAAGTCGATTGGATAGAATGAAATTATTGGCTTTTGTACTTCGTGAATAATAGGCGTAGCTGACGTACATCAATACGGTGGCTGCCAAAGCGTGCTTACAAGGAATAAGGCCCTTTTTTACTTTTTCTTCACATGTATCGGAAAACATTTTCATTTAATACAAGAGACCGACAATGTTGATGTCAGTGAGAACCATGCTAAGTTAGATTTCCGCGCACTGATACTTCTCGAATTTACTACACTCCCTTGCGTCGGCTATCTGGTACAGCTTGGAAGACGTTTGGTCATTTCGTTTCCATTTACGTCCTTTACCTTGCACTGAGAAAAAAGGAAACTTATCATCTTTTGATAACTTCTGTGAATAGGAGATGTAACTGATAGATAATTAGTTGTCAAGCTGTCTCTGGCTGAATAACAATCACATGGATTTTCTAAATATTTTTAATTATAGTATTGTTAAAATAGGTTGGGTAGCAGGGTACATGTAACACTTTGCATTTGTTTTCCAGGCGAGATAAAGCCAAATAAATTCACAGTGATTGATGATCCTAGCGACGATAATAAACTTACTTGGATTGTTATTGGAATAGTGATTGGTTTGGTAGTTTTATTTTCAATATTTGTTGCGATGCTTGCTGCCTGGAGACACAGAAAAAATAGGTAAGGAAAAACCTGCAAATTATGTTCATGTATTTTATAAGAAATAGTACCGAATTTCAAGGAGTGTTTCTTAAGGCCGCGCTGGACCCTTGCTCATTAATAAATTCATTAGCCATTTATTTTGACGGGGTGTCATGTTGTAAA
>OY855907.1:7864602-7917911 GCA_963693305.1 Meandrina meandrites
TGTGTAGATTTTTTAATGTTTCGCTCTGATACACAGCCCTGTGTCAAAATTGTACAAAAAAAAAAAAAACTCTGGGCATTTCATTTGACATTGTTTTGCTTTGATCCATCGAGGAGGGCCAACAAGATATTTACATCAAAGAACATGAACTCTATAACTGAAAAGTTAGAAGGTTTTTTTGAAAGATTAGGAGCAGGAATCAAAGAAAGGGAGTCATGTCTTGAATACTGTTATTGTTAAGCCGGCGTTTATTTCTGGCTGAAAACCTGGCTTAAATACAGAAAGCCACCAAATTTGTCAAGATAATATTTTTTCTCTAGATTTCTTTAATTGGAGCACTAACATAATTCAAACAGACAGAAAAGCGGTATTAGGGGACTGGTAAATAGTATTCTCCAGATCTAAATGGCCTCATTTTCTCTGTAAAATGGTTTGTTTTCTTCGTGATTTCGTCATTAACCCTGAACCGTGACTTTCAAAGATATTTTTCCGTGAAATGAAAAATTGGACAACCATGTCATTTTTGAACAAACAATTTTCCTTGAATGGAACAGGCCTATCTAGGGTCTCTTATAATAAATAGTTGCAGACTACAGCGGTTCGAATTAATGGTACTTGAACTTCTAATTAGCTGGGTATGTAACGTTATTTTATTGGTTCTGATTGGATCTGGGCAACGGACTAAAATGAAAAATGTTTAGCCCGTTGAATTTTCCATTTAACTGCTGGCAAAAAAAAAAAAAAAAAACTCAAGGCGTGATGAAATCTTAAAAATCCGCGCGTAATACTAAGTTCTGTATATGCACCACTATTACCTTATTTTAACTGTGATTAATAAAAAAAATCTTCTTATTTGAAGGCAACCTTACTTGTTTTGTTCTCTTTCGCGCGACCAAAGTGAACAGCACAAAAAAAGCAGAAAAAGCAGCGCGATCACAGGTTAAAGAGACGGCAGGAGCGGATCGGAAGCTAAGTGGTGGGACCACTGCTGTTTTGGGCAACAATTGTCTATTTTTTTTTTAATATTTGTAAAATCTGTCCGCAGTTTTGTTTTAGATTTTGTTGAACGCTTCTCGTTGCAAGACTTGTCTGGTGTTTCGTGTCTGACTATCTCTAAAACAAGGAACAGTGAATATGCGGAAATGATTACGCTACGAAAAAAAAATGCCGAAGTTTATAAGCTTGGAGACTAAATCACCGGTAATGGGCCTTAAGGTATGTCTTTCGTGAGTAGGCTGGTTTTAGAACGGTTTTGATTGGCTCGCTCGCAAGTCGGGCGAGAAGTGCTTCCCTTTGGTTTGCCCTAGTTTTTTTGACTCCCATTTGAGGCGTCGCTATCGACAAACACCTTCCTCGGGTTGATTCTGAAATAGTTTCCGCCTGTTTTTCTATACTTCTTTTCATAGTCCAACAGAATGAGGGCCAATCACAAATCATTTACTACAGCGACGCAACCATAATTTGTAACCATCTCATTTTTACGTGCACGCCATCATTTCTTCGTAAACTAAGTTATTTCCTTGCACGCAAGGTTTGTTATAACAATAGCCTACTCGCGAAAGACATACTGCACGCGCCCAAATACTACATGTGGACTTTTGGCATATCAGCCTTCTGCAATTAGTACTATATTAGTTATATTTTATTGGCGGAAAAATCATTAATTTTTATGTTTGTTTGTTTGTTTGTTTGTGTCTGTCTATCTGTTCTGGTCCTTTTTTACGTTCTAGCTTATTTATTTATTTATTTATTTATTTATTTATTTATTTATTTATTTATTTATTTATTTATTTTTTAAGCTGATGTATGTCAAGACTACCAAATTCTGTCGGATGCGGAAAGAAAACACAACTACGTAACGGTATCCCCCAAATGCGACAGCAACCTCAATGGCTGGTATCGTTTCCAAGGAGCTGCAGGGACAAAAATGGCGATTTCATGTCCTTCATGGAACAGATGTGATGCAACCTTCCCGGGCTGGTTGTATGGTGCGCATCCTACAGTGGCTGAGGATGTAGTGACAAGAAGAGTCTGCTTTCACAGGTTTGGAGATTGCTGCAAGGAACGCGTTGACATTCAAGTGAAGAACTGCGGCTCCTACTATGTCTACAAGTTGGTTCCACTACGTCGTTGTAACTCCCGTTACTGTGGCAGCGACTAATCCAATTGCAAATGACCTTAGTGTTACAACTGGATATTTAATAATTATTCCATGACCGCGCGTTGGATATAAGGTTATAAAATAGCCAACAACGCCAATTGTGCTGAGTGAATCAGTATCACCTGATATCCAACAAGCGAGAATGGAATAATTAGTAAATTGTAACCTTTTGCTTCAATATCACTTCTTTAATTTGTTCTTAATTATGAGTGATGTGCTTTCAGTTTGACTAAGTTAAGAGATTATATAAAAAAGGCGGTAAAATTGGTGACGCCGTTGTTCAATGTGTTTTACTGAAAACGAGAGAGCATTTATTGCCCTGACAGCTAGTAGTCTGTAAAGTTGTCTATTATCATGGAAAGTTAGCATTTGTAAACCAAACGGTTTAGCATAACGGACGATCCAAGACAATATCGAGCTGAACAATATATTCCCTGCACAAATAAAATCAAGGAGGACGTTATACTTAATATAAAATTAATCCCGATTGTTGTAGAATATATTACCCCTTGGACGATTTTGGGGAGTGGGGGTGGGGGTTCCATCAAGCTTCCCTTGTTCCGCGGTTTCCGTTTGGCCGCTGATTTTCACATGACTATGAGGTAAAGTTTAAAGTCAGTGAACCCAACAGTGAATTTTTTCGTTCTTTTAGCTTCAGTGGCGGATACAGACCTTCAGCTAAGGAGGGGGCCCGCTTGACTATGAATGTTGAATTCTGCGAAGATAATTCAGGCACTTCAAAGAAAATGGGCTATTTTCGAAATATTAAGGTGGGGGCCTTGGCCCCGGGGGACTCTCCCCTGGATCCGCCACTGAGCTTGGTGATTTAATAACACTTCCTTTCAATATTCACCTACGCAACGCAATGTCAGAAGTGTAGCAGATATCGTAAGCTTGTAACTGTACTGGTTCCCTAGTGTAGCAGTTGCTACTTTATAGCGGAGTCAGGAGTATCAGTCCTTTTAAGGTAGTATCAGTCCTTTTAAGGTTGGTGGAATCATTCCTGTGAAACTTTGTAAGAGCTGCTTTTCAACCTAACACTGTGCTTAAATCAGCTGGTGTGTATATTGGAAGGAGTATAGTTATATAATGACTTACCTTTGAGTGTCCTTATGGATGTGAGAAAAAAAAATGGTAATTAACTGTTCGTTTCTTAAAAGTAGCTAGTTTTTGTTAAACATTGAACGGTACATAACGGAGCTGGGTAACAGCCTCAGTAGAACAAATAAGCGGACAATTTTGGGGGTTCCAACGGAAAGCCAAATGTAAACCCCTTCACATATAAGGAGAACTGAAATTTGATCCAAAGCAGCTGTACAACTGTTTTGCGCAAGTTATAAAAGAACAGCGATGCTGTGTTGTGGGAAAAGCTACGTAACTCGCCTTTGTAACGAGAATTGCAATGAGTGTTTAAAAGTTCTTCATTCATTATATCGGGGTTGCCCTGATAGATGTTTGTGTACAGCGTGACGGAGAACCTGGTCTCCCTGAACAACCATTGCTTTGGTTGTCACGCAGTGTTTCCGAGCGTGACATTGTTTCAAAACTATGTTAGATGTACATAACTTAATTGTAAATAGGTTTTAAGACGTGCATAAGTTTGGTGATTATGTTCCGATAAAATACTTTAACTTATTATATACGTTGTATTACAGAGCGAGATGCTGTTGCCATTCGTGACATTTTATGATTGAGTCTTGACAGACAAACTTTTTTTTATTGTTATTTTGGTTGGTTTTCCAAAAGTTTGGGGTAATGAAAGAGCCAAGAACTGGACATGCTGTCAACCAGTAAGTTTCTACTTTGGCTTCTCCTCGCGGATCGGCCATGCAATGGGAAAATTATCAAAACATATTCAAAAAAGTTTTGGTGGCAGCGCTGCATTGTAACTTGACATTATATATTCATTATCTTACATTTATTAATTGCAACAACCCGTATACACCTTAGCTTAAAAAACGTATGAAAATGAGTTACCTAGCGATCTTTTAAAAAAACACTGATAAGCATGCCATGTTATAATATTGATTATTGTGGTTAATTAAAAGTTCCCAAGTGGAAGTGCATTTCAGTCTAGTTTTAGTGAAATTTATAGTTTTCAGTTTGTGATACTGATTTGCAATGTAATTCCAAAGTAAGTTATAAGTTTAGATGGTGTATGCGGTATAAAACAAACGTTTACAGCTTTGTAGTTAATACTGGAAACTTATTTAGTCTGCAGCTATCAATAAAAAAAGGTTGTCCAGCAACGTGTTTACTTGGTTTCTTTAATCAAATAGATAATGTGGCCTATGACAAACAATATTGTCTTGATCACACTGGAGAAGGGCCCAGCCCGAAAAGTTGTTGATAGAACATAAACTCTTTAGACACTTCCACCACCACCCTCCCATGCACCCACCCTCCCCTTATTACAATCTGTTATCCACCCGGTCGCTGCGTCCAAAGTGATGGGGAACAAATTATTGTGGTATAACTATTCAATTAGTTGTTCTTTCTGTCTATCTCGGGCCGAAATTCGTAGAATTTGATTCATACTTCTGATACTTTGCGCTAGAAGAACTCCATTATTAAAAAAAAAAAAAAATGTAAAAAAAAAAAAATTCTGTGTACGAGCTTAGTGGCCCATTAGGCCGGAGCTTATCCCGGTTTCCCTAGCATGGATCGACTAGGAGTACACCCCCTTGGATGGGATGCCAGTCCATTGATGGGTTACCCCCAGGGGTAAATCAGCCGGTACCCATAGAAGAGAGGCACTGTGAGAGTAAAGTGTCTCGCCCAGGAACACAACGCAGTGCCCCGGTCAGGGCTTGAACCCGAACCGCTGAAAAGCCGGGTTACGCACGTATGTATTTTGCATTGTGTAACGCTGCAGTTTCCAATACAGTTCAATTCCCTGTCCTAAGAGTAAATTTTAATCTCTCTGGAGGGTAGCAAAGGGATTACGCGTGACTCGTAAACCTTAATTAATTTAAGGACACCTTTTGTAACATTTCCAGGAAAAAAAATGTATCTAATTACTCGAAATGCGAAATTAAAGTAATGCAGAATACAAAAAAATTGAAAAATCGCGAAATATGCGAACCTCAAAAAATCGCTCGAGGTTCCATAGGTCGTACTACCGTTTTTAAGAAAATTTATAAAAGATTATAATTTTGCGGATTGACAGGCTGTTAATTTTAAGGAAACTAATTTGTGCAATTGTAGATTTTTTTTTCTTTTTTGGTAAAGGGAATTAATTCTGTGCTTCAAAGAGTCTTCTACATAGCACAACGTCTTTTGCTTTGATATGTGTAATCGAAATACAGGTAAAGCGAAGTAACCGACGGTGATGGACGGTGATGGAGCCACAGTAAGGGCGGTACTTTTCGACTTCAAGAAAGCCTTTGATCTTATTGATCATCACATATTGATCAATAAACTGCACAACTATGACCTCCCTGAGGCTATTCTGTTCTGGATTATCGATTTTCTTACCGACCGCAAGCAACGAGTGAAGCTCGGCTCCGGCTGCTTCTTTGAGTGGGGGGCAATCCCAGCAGGGGTCCCTTAAGGGACTAAGCTTGGCCCGTGGCTGTTCATCATTATGATTAATGAGTTCGACATTCCTGATAACGAGCTATGGAAATGCGTTGACGACATCACCATCTCAGAAACTGTAGCCAAGAACCGGCCCAGTACTAACCAAACCTCCGTTGATACCTTCGTAACCAGAGCAGCTGAAGATAGGTTCCAGCTCAATGAGGCAAAGTGCAAGGAACTTCGAATAACTTTTAGTACAGCAAACAATTCCTTCACCCCATTGTAATTAATGGTAGTGAAATCGAATGCGTTCCCAAGGCTAAGATTCTAGGTATGCACATTACATGTAACCTTAAATGGAATTGTCACATTGAAGAAATCGGAAAGAAATCTAGGAAACGGATGTATTGTCTGTCACAGCTCAAACGCTCTGGTCTCGGCACACAGGAGCTAATTCAATTTTATCGAACTTGTATTCGTCCTCTTACTGAATATGCTTGTCCAGTATTCCATGATAGTCTTCCAAAGTATCTTTCAGAAGAGTTAGAGAGGATCCAAAGGAGGGCAATGCGCATCATTTTTCCTTTCAAGCCCTACTAAGAAGCCTTGACTCAGGCTGATCTTGAAACTCTTTCAGCAAGAAGACAGTCCCTAACGAACAAGCTTTTTTCAAAGATTGCAGAAGACAGGAATAACAAACTGCATAATTTACTCCCAGAGAGGAACACCTGTCATTACAATTTGAGGAAGAAACGAAAATTCAATGCTAATTTTAAGACAAATAGATTGAAGAACTCATTCATTCTTAGCAATGCGCTCAAATTTTAAATATTTGACATTTCATAGTTGTATATTTTTTGTATATATAAGAAATTTTAAACTTTTTTAACCATTGTATTTTTTTTTGTAAAAAACTATATTAGTCAACCCTCGGGTTGCAATTTAGTTTTAATAAAGCATATATCTATCTATCTAATTAACGTGTAGTTGAGTAACATGTGAATCAGAGTTTTGTTATTTTAGAAGATAACTATTTCAATGGAGCATCGATGAACATTCGGTAAACGACGACAACATACACGTTTGTTTATACCAAATACATACACCTAATTGAAGAAACGTTGACCCATGAAAAGCATGTTTACTGTTAAAACGGGAAAAATAGTGTCATAACACGGCAAATTGCATAAATTATGCTCTTATCAAGAAGATGTTTTGATTTATATTAATAATTGGAATATTACTCAGCTTACCAGTGATGCATATCCAGGATCCCATTCGGTCTTGTTCACGGTTTATGCTTTTAACAGAGTCGACAGTTTTTCTAAATGAATAACAAGATCTGTCTGATAGGACCCTTGAAGTAGCTCTGTACTTCTTCCGCATCATCACTCTAACCATCCTAAGGGCAGAGGGCTGAGAATGGAGGCAATGAAGGGTGGAAGGGCTTTTCTCCCGTTTCGTTCTTCTTCTCTTCAAAGTTTAAATTGGGCATGATTCGGTTAATATCTGTTTTCAATGCTTGAATAACGTGTGAATTGTCGGACCCTTATAAGATATTAAGCACTGCTACTTCGAGTAATAATAGCGGCCTTGTCATAAAAGCAGCTATTTTATTTTAGGGTTCAAGGTAGAAGGTGACAACTGCATGCTATGAATTACAAGAACTAAACATATCCCATTGATATTTTACTTTCGCGTTTGTAAACATAGATAGAAGAATGCTTGAGAAATGATATATGCAGATGTTTGCAAATTTGATTTGCTGAGTCTGGGGAGCAATGGCGGAGTGAAGACGTGTTTGTAAACCGTCCGCCTCATATTAGCTGCTCGGACGGCTTAACGGAAAATTTTCGCAGTTAAATGCTAAGTAAGAGAAGGAATAGACAGCTATCTTCCGACAGTTCATCAAACACATCGCCAGAACCGAAGAAACCCAGAGAATGTGATATTACTAATTATCCCGATAGCGAACACGGCGAAGAAGGTGACGAAACTCTATGTGATTCCAAAATGGCTGAGTCCTTCCAACGGTCACTACAGGATATTGTGAATAAGCTCGAAAAGTTAGATGTCATCGAAGAAGCAGTGAACAAATTACGGACGTCTTTCGAGAAGCTTGAAAGAAGAATACAATCGCTCGAAGACGCGCAAACTACCACCAAACGAGATGTTGAAGATCTTAAAGAAAGCCTAAACTCAAACGAAGAAGATAAAAAGCAAATATCCGAAAGCCTAAAAAACCTGAAAGAAAAAGCAGAGTCGAGACTTGCCGCCGTAGAGGAAGAAAATGGCAAACTCTGCGCCTCGCTCAAAGAGATAGAGAACAAGAACTTATATCTTGAAGCATATTCTAGGCGCGAAAACATAAAGTTTGAGAACATCCCAGAGGACTTCACGGATAAAGAAGACACGGAGATGGTGCTCCGCTCCTTCCTGGAGACCGATCTAGGTTACCACGACGCTTCAAATATTGAAATACAGCGAGTCCATCGTCTTGGAAAAAGGAAGGAAGAGAAACCGAGACCCATACTTGCCAGACTCCTTAGATATAAGGACTGTGAAAAAATTCTTTCACTGGGTCATCGCTTGAAAGGAACGGATTTCAGAATGTATCAAGACCTCCCGTTCGAAATAGTCGAGCGTAGAAGAGCACAGATGGACACCTTTAAGAAGGCCAAACGAAATTAGTCCATCAGCTAGGGAGGTTGTATGGCTCACTTACGGGGAACAAACGAAACTTGTATAATCTTATTCGTTGACTTTTAAGCATCATAAAAATGTATGATAGCAATGATAGAACGGTAGCTTTCACTTTGTAAATCGAATTTTAAATTTCCCCTCGCACCCTCCTTTTCGCCGCCATCTTGGATTTTCGAAAAAAAAAAATAAAAACGTTATTCTTTCTTAAATGGACATGATGCTTTGCCTAGATGTGTATTTGGAATAATACGTATTTGAGGCATTTTTTTCAGCCGCGTTGACAGTTATTCAAGGTATAATGACATCATAAATGACGTCACAGTGACCGCCATTTTGTTTTCTAGTTTGTGTTTCAACCGCCATGTCAATCATTGAATTAATATTAAGGCGCTTTACATCAAAAAAGCTAGAAAAACATGCTTAAAGCTATTGCTTAAGTCTTTACTATATTTAGTTAAGGATAATGAGTCATGAATCAATAAATCGCAAATCAGAGTTTAAATAACTAGGTTCAAACTTCAGTCTAGAACTCGTTCGAGTATACAGAAGCTGCATGATCATATAATGTCCTTCATCACTGCTGTCACTTGCATATGAGGTCTATAATATAAACAAACGTTGTGAAAGATGAAATATTCAGCATGCCGCAAGCGTGGGACAAAGAAAAAATCTGAGTCCCCGACGGAAATTGAACCCATGACCTCCGGAACACCGGGCAGGTGCACGATCCACTGAGCTACGAGAAAAACGTTCCTTCGTACTCGTCAGTGACGAGTTGCAGAAAGCGTTGTACAACTAGTTTCCTGCAAGAAGGATCTTGCTATATCAAACCTCAAGAAAGACACATAAAAGGTAATAACTTTCTTTCTGAGTTCCCCAACGGGAGGAGAACCCATGACCTTCTAGAATACCAGTTGGACGCTCTAACCACTGAGCTATAGGGGTCGACATTCTTGATCGGTACCTCTCAATACACATCGAACACTATGTCTATGCGCCTGCTGCAAAGTGCTTGTTACCAACTCAAACCATCCCTCAGCGAACACATGGATCGTAGCTCCAGAGGAGATCTTTAACTTCTGTAAGGCTGCCATTCCATCGAAAACGCTGGTTTCGTTCTCTGAGCATTTCTCAGTGACTATGATGCGTCGCTCTAGATGTTGGGAGAGTTTGGCTTTGCTTGTCTTTCAACTTTCAAGGGAGTCCATAAGGATCGGCTAGAAACCAGGAAAGAGAACCGAGAGGATAGGGGAAAACAATTTTCATGTCAATGTGGTGAAAATGTCTGAGAACTGAGTACCGTCCGAGCAATACATCACGGTCCATACTAAGAGGAGGTACTAAATCCTGCTGACGTCGAACCTTACCACAGCCTTCAGATCCTTAAACGACTTCAGCGTGGCTTCCTTCAATGTATCAAAGTAACCTGAACAGGGATGGTGCGTCTTGTTTTCATAGATTGGTGAATACATTCTAGCGATCTTGAGCAGATCCTCCAGCTTTCCGTCAGCTTTGATGTCTTCTTTAATGCGTGCGGGAGCCAACTCCTTATGGATGTAAGTCTGGGATGAAGTAATCAATAGGTAATAGGAAAATGCTTGTGAAGAAACTTGTTATACACACCACACTTTGTGTCATTGAGCACGCATCTCTGAGTTGAGACAAAATTAGCGCGAAACCCGATGTAGCCTTCTCGCAAATTGCAGTACACTCACGGTCCCCCACTAGAAAGGAGAACTACTAGTAGCCTTTGTTGAAGGCTGTGTACACCTCCGGCATTCTGACAGATAGGTGAAACATGTCGTCCAGGAATGGGATGATATAGCGCACGTAGTTTTGGTGATCATACGCAAATGCACGACGGCTAGAACCTTCCTAAGCTTACGCCTCTTTCCTTCATTCCCAGTACATAGAAATGGAACTGCTCTCCTGAAAACTCGCGAACTCATGGTTGTTCATCACTTGCCCAAGCTCTTCTCGGTTCAGTTCTAGTTTCCGTGGTTCCAAGTTCAAGAAGAAATGTCTCTGCACTGCGCTTCATGAATCCGAACAACCGCATATAATGCATTCGTCCGCCTTTGATCGTGGTGGAGAGGAAACAGCTTTGAACCAGGGCAGAAAGCTATTGAATGTTTGTGGGATCTCATATTTTTGAAATATGGGTGGGGGTAGCAAGAAAACAGGCAATTTTTTTTTTTTTGAGGGGGCTATATTCAGCACACTTGTAATGTGTACATACAACTTATCTACCTGCTCTCTTTTCTGAAATAACTTTGAAAATGTTTTTAGTGAAAACTGGTCATACTGTGACCAATATTCGGGCGTTATGATGTCTCATATGACGCCACGTAGTTATAATTCAAGCACCAGAATAAACAGAAATCATGTTTGTAGTTGCAGTTCATTCTAAATTTGCGTTTGAAACGTGATTCGTCCACTTTTAAAAGAACGCAAGCAATTTTGTAGGCTTCTCCAAAATCCAAGATGGCGGCCAAAAGGAGAGTTTGAAGGGGCAAATTTAAAATTCGATTTACTAAGTGAAAGCTACCGTTCTATCCTTGCTATCATGCATTTTTATGATGCTTAATACTCAAAGATTAAGATAAGACATGTTTCGGCTGTTCCCCTCAAGTGAGCCATAAACCCAAATTTTCGGATCTCAGCTGATGGACTAAATAAAGTTCCTGTGGCATTTAGTAAAGCGCAGCCTGACAAACTGTTCATTAAAAGAAAACTGTGGCCTGTCGGAAAGCTGTTAGAATTGTAAGTTTACCATTGAAATATAGCTATCGTATTAGTATGAGATTTAAACTTTAGTATCTTAATGTAACCGCTTTGCCGCCCGATGCATCGCATTTTTTTTTTTCGTCAAATTTGAATTTGCATTATGATCAGATAGGCGGACGGGAAAGGTAAACACACGCTTCTGCCGGTTGACTATCTGATTTCTTTTGCCCCGAATGCTTAGCTTGTTTTCGAATCTCGAAACCAAGCAAGTGAGGCGAATATATATGCTCGCAGACAGGAAAGTGTTTTACTTCTTTAGTTGTTTGTATTTGTGTAGATCAATTTTTTGTTTCTGGGGGAAAATATTTTTTCCCTTCATGTCCCTTTACGGAAACATATATGCTCCCAATGAAGACAATCCAGCTTTCTTCCTGGACTTCTTCGATCACCTTGTAGATTTCAAATGCGATGATATTATCATAGGAGGCGACTACAACCTTGTACTTGATTTAGAGAAGGACAAGAGGGGTGGTCTTTCTAAAACTCACCAAAACAGCGTTAAAATTGTTCAAGAATTTTCTGAGAAATTGGATCTGGTGGATGTCTGAAGGATTCTTCATCCAGACACTAGTAGATTTACCTGGAGACAGCGTCATCCAAAAGTACACTGTAGACTCGATTTCTTTCTAGTTAGCCAAAGCACGGTTAATATCACGTATCGTTCCAGGCTATAAAACGGACCACTCAATGACCACCTTATGCTTATCATTACATTCAAATCCACGCGGACCAGGCTTCTGGAAACTGAATACATCCTTTTTAACTGAATTGGAATATGTAAACCAAATCAAAACAACGATTGAGGAAACGCTCGTTGAATACAAAAATGATGACACGGTAAACCCTTCACTTCTTTGGGACATGATAAAGCTAAAAGTGCGCGAAACATCGCTGCGCTACTCTAAGAGTAGATCAAAACAAGCTAAACAACGCGAGACAAGTTTAGAACAAACAATTGCTATGTTAGAAGCAGAACTTGACAACAAAAATTCCGATGAAACACGCTCTTTACACCTGGAGGAACAATTGAACGAAAGCAGGCTTGAGCTTGAAAAGATAATTGAATTCCGCACAAAAGGCGCATTTTTGAGATCGAAGACTACTTGGTATAATGAAGGAGAGAAAAACACCAAGTTTTTTTTAAATTTAGAAAAAACGACACTTCAAGCAAGGAACAATAAGTCAAATCAAAATAAACGAAAGCGAATTTGTCACCTCGGATAAAAAAATATTAACTGAATGCGTGGCTTTCTATAAAAATCTTTATGCAACCAAAGTTAATACACACAACCAAAATGACACAAATACTTTCTTTGAACGCGAAAATGAAAGGCCCATCCACGATGATGAGCTATCTGCGTGCGAAGGAGCGCTAACCGCAAAGGAGTGTCTTGAGGATCTAAGAGAAATGGGATCAGAAAAGACCCCTGGCACCGACGGCCTACCAGCCGAATTCTATAAAGTATTTTGGAAAGATATATCCAACACCCTCATCAGTGCACTAAATTACGCTTATGAAATTGGAAAACTTTCAATAAGCCAGAGAAGAGGCATTATAAAACTCATCTCTAAGAAAGACGTAGAACCTTTTTTATAAAGAACTGGAGACCCCTAACCCTCCTGAACAGTGACTACAAAATAGCGGCAAAGTCAATTGCTAACCGTTTAAAACCTTTTCTCCCAAATCTCATCAATTATGACCAGACTGGTTTTATAAGAGGTAGATTTATTGGAGAAAACATCCGCCTTATTGAGAGTGTCATTGGCTACGCCAAAGAAAACAATATACCAGGATTACTTTCGTTTTTAGATTTTGAAAAAGCTTTTGACACGTTAGAATGGCCTTTCATTAAAAAAACTTTTCAATATTTTGGTTTTGGCAGTAGCATTTTAAAATGGTTGAACCTGTTTTATTGCGGCCCAGAAAGCTGCGTTTTGAACAATGGCTGGGCGAGTGACTTTTTCGAAATTCAAAGAGGTGTAAGACAAGGTTGCCCTCTCTCTCCCTATCTTTTTGTTTTGTCGGTTGAAATGCTAGCTAAGGCAATTCGTGAAAATGAAAGCATTAAAGGGATCTTTGTAAACAGTAACGAAATAAAATTGAGCCAGTATGCAGATGATACTACTCTAATACTAGATGGGACAAAGGAATCCCTAACAGCAGCTCTTAAAACACTAGATGACTTTTACGAAGTTTCTGGCTTAAAACTTAATGACAAAAAAACAGAAGCTTTTTGGATTGGAGCAAATTGTGGCAAAGGTGAATTATCAATTCCCGGAAAATATTTTAAATGGCCTAAATATAAAGTTAGAACTTTAGGCATCTGGTTTTCTAATGACCCGGAAGCAACAGCAACTTTAAATTATAACGAAAAACTAGATAAGGTCCGGAACGTTTTAAGTTGCTGGAAATACCATAGACTTACTTTAATTGGAAAGATAACAAAAAGCCTGGCCGCTTCTCAGCTGGTTTATGTGCTCTCTCCTTTACATACAAATGCGAAAACAATCAAAGAAGTAAACAAGCTTTTCTTTTCATTCCTTTGGAATGGAAAAGAGATAAAATCAAACGAGACATTATAATAAATGATTATTCAAACGGGGGACTAAAAATTATAGACATACAGTCCTTTAGCACATCGCTGAAAGCTACATGGATTAAAAAATATCTAGACGACGAAAACCGTGGAAAATGGAAATATTTTTTTGATGTAGAGTTAGATCGTTTTGGTGACAAAACCGTCATCACTGGTAATTTAAACAAGAAAGACACCATTGAGAATCTTAAGATCAAGAATTGCTTTATAAATGAAATACTTTCAATCTGGGCAGAGGTTAATTTTGATGAAAACATAATATCCGAGAAGCAATTTCTTGGACAAATGTTATGGCACAACTCACTCATAAGAATCGATAACTGCCCTGTTTTCTATCGAGACTGGTTTGAGAAGGGAGTTACGAAAGTAAAACATTTGAAAGGCGAAAATAACCAATTTTTATCATTAGCTGAACTGCATGGCAAATACGGCCTTGCAGTGTGTCCTCTAAAATATTTCGGACTGCTGTCTGCTCTTAAATCTCTTTGGAAGTCATGTAAAAACAACTGTATCAACTTAAGCAACAATTGCGAATCCTTTGTGGTAAGATTACAAAAATGCCAAAGTGCGAGAAAACTCGGGTATACCAAGCTGCTTTCCACAAAGTGCATGCCATCAACCTATAATCAACAAAAATGGCTAAAAGATTGCAACCAAAATGATGATGCTGATGAAATCAACTGGTCGGAAGCCTACCAGCTGGCCTCTAAACACACTAAAAGCACAAGGATCATTGAATTCCAATACAAATTTTTGCATAGAAGAATTTCAACTAACGACTTCTTAACAAAAATTGGGATAAAAGACAACCCGAATTGCTCTTTCTGTAACCGTAAACCGGAGAAACTGCTTCATCTCTTTTGGTCCTGTCCTAAAGTAGCCTCTTTCTGGCATAGCTTAACAGCAAAGCTAACTTTGCTTCACATTACACCCGAACATTACACGTTAGATAAACTTGTAGCACTTGGTTTGAAGCCAGATTCATCTATAAATAGCCAGCAAATTAATTTTCTCTACCTTCTGGCCAGAAATTATATCTGGATCAGCAAAAGAAATGAAACCGCGCCAAAGTTAGTAGTTTTCCTTCAATACCTCAAATCATTTTACGAAATTGAGACAAACGCAGGTACCACTCTACCAAAAAAGTGGGAAAAAATAAGGGCCTTTTTTCAGCAACCCTCTGATTCTGTACACATCAGTATATCCTGATCCACTGTTCATGTTTCTCCGGCATTAATTGGGTGTACAATCGCTTCACGACCGCTTCTTCTTCTTCTTCTTCTTCTTCTTCTTCTTCTTCTTCTTCTTCTTCTTCTTCTTCTTCTTCTTCTTCTTCTTCTTCTTCTTCTTCTTCTTCTTCTTCTTTTTCAAGACATACCAAGTACGTTTACTGGGAATATAAGGTTTTGAGCAACATCTAATAATGAGAACTTCTTGTAAATAGTGTATTGTAGTGTATTGTTAGTGAGTCATATCGTAATTTTTTAATGTAGTGTATATCTTTCAAATAGTTTTTATTTTTATTTTTATTTTTATTATTATTATTATTTTATTTTACAAAAACAATGTAATTAATTTATATGTAGTGTTTCTTTCAATGTAAATCATTTCTGTGTAAGCGTAAAATTGTATTTTTTTAGTGTAAGCACCCCTTTTTTTCAGTATGTATGTAATGTCCTTTTGTTTGCATCAATAAAAAAAATTGATTTGCTCGATTCAAGGTACATTTGTTATTATCACGGAAAAAAAAAAAAACATCTATCCAGAAAGCCTTCAATGTGAACCTTGAATTCCTCTTTGCTTGTTTTTAAGACTCGACGTCGATGTAGAAACCTTTGAAATTAGCCAGTGACATGAAACAAATGTTGAAAAAGTCAACAAAAATCCTCGAAACAAAATAGAGCAGGAAAGCAATATTTAGCTCTAGAACAAAGAAACATATCCTAGAATCATATCCACGGAAAACGGTTTCTGCAGTAATCGCAACATGACTAAAAACCTATTTTTTTTTTTCTTTCTTCCTGTCCAAGCTGATTTTGGTGGTAAACGAAAAGTGAATCAAATTCCAGAGGTTCAAATCCATCGAGAACATTATTTATGTTACATTTTGTCTTTGTCCGGGAGGGGGGGGGGGGGGGGGACTTTGCTATAAATATGGCAGAAAGTTAAAAGGTACCAGAATAGATTAGTGGTCGTGGCCCTACAAAAAATTCAACTTTAAGAGGTATCAGGAATTCTTCTGGAGAAAACAGAAGAAACATGTCTGTCTGTTATATTTTGACTCTATACGATAACTCTAAGGGTAGCCACATTATAATTATTTTAGGGCCCTAAGCGGTACCAATGGAACATTTTTAACCCCTGAAAGCTACGATGAGAACCCCCGTCATTTTTATAGAAGAGTCCCTCTCCCTCTGAAATTTCCTATGGCATTTTAACATTGACGTACCAAAGCATATTTCCTCCAAAGCATGTCGGTTCTTTTCAAGAGAATGCGATAAACTTCAACGCTTCTTAGAAACTTTTGATAATCAAGTTCAACTGATCAAAGTCGTCGATCACGCAATATAAAAAAAAAAGGTATGAGGTCTTATGCCCAAATAAAGAGGCTCATTCTCAAGTGACAAATAAAACACTTTTTCCAACTCCCAATATCCCAGTATGTCTGTTAGAGGCCAGTAAGCAAGTGCGGGAATGCAGTCCACAGTTAAGAAGATTTGTATTTGTAATGCATAATCGCCATTCGCTCTTGAAGGTCTGGCGCTTTCACTCGGGTATAATGTAATATATAGATCTAGGCAGACCTAAAAGCGGAGCTCCCATTTATTAATTTTATTTCTAAATAGGTAGCCACACTATATTTCTAAGCTTATACAGTGGCCCATATAGTTACAAAATAAATTTTAATCGCTTATGGTTAAAAGCTTCTCATTGTTTTGTTGACGAAAGCGACGTCAATATATTTCGTGGTCACGTCTGAATTTTCTTTCCTGTGACAGCCTGTCGCTGACAGGTTCTAAAATTGAATTTGACGAGTGCATTTAAAAAGTCCTCACTTACGCACGTCGGCTCAAACAAAATCTTAGTTAAACTTTTTATAACGTTTTCTGTTCACTAATTAATACACCTCCAGGACCTCTATGAGTTTTTCAATGTAAAAAGAATCTTGATCTTGTTTTGATTTACAAAACTGTCAGTGCAAGGAAATCAACTCAAGGCAAAAACAAAATACAGAAAAACAAAGTGAGCTCATTGCTAAACACAGTAAACAAAATGAACTCATGCCACGGCAAACTCAGAAAATCGAGGCGGCAAAACAATCTCTGAAAATTTAAGGTGCAGGTTATGAAAGTCATTTTGAAGCAGGTGTTGCGTAAGAATTGTGTCAGTTTGTGATTTGGGAAGTAGCTAGTGCAAGCTAACTTAGAATGAGCTTACAATATAGAGAACTGAATGAATTTTCTTCATTTCTGGTAAGTATAAATATGCGGTAGCCCGTAGGTAAGGTCTGAACTCAGCCAAGTACAGGTAACTCGCAACGAAACCGGCGAAATATTCGGATACGCATCGAGGAAATTTCAACACACTCTGATAAGCAGGGACAAGAGAAACAAAACAAATGCACGCGAGCCGAAATTGTGATTTTGATCCGTGAAGCTTAATAATTTGTTTTCAAAATCCAATAGTGAACATCACTAGTCTAAACGAAATATTTAATAAACAATGTCTGTATAAAATGTACAAACACGAACAAGTTTGATAAATATTTATCGGAAGATCTGAAAAGCGACACAACTTCAAATTATTTTGTTCATAAATGAAGTAAATTCTCTCAATATAAAATAAGGCTTATGCTTAGTGCATACATTTACGTTTATTACCTCATTATTGAATAAGGCTTGTATATTCTGCAGGGCAAAGATTTCAAACCAGCCCAACATGGCAATTTCGTTGTAAGCTTTCTCCAACACCACCGACATATACATTATATGAATTATCAACCAAGATCATTTTCTCTCTTTCCATCGGTGTAGCCTTTAACAGTCTTTTATCCTTCACTTCAGTGAATTTGAACCGCTTTGAGTTCACTTTTATTTGAGCTCAATTCAGTGATTTTCAGCCTTGCTCAGCCGCAGGTCGAACCTTGGACATCGCGACTTATAGTCCGATATATCATGTTCAAGTCCACAATTACTTCGGTTCTTCCCGTTACAAGGTTGTCCTAAATGATTTGAAATAAGTTTTCATGATGTAGATGGGAAAATAGAGCGAGAAATATCCACGAAGAACTATATTTTTCAGCAGGCCAGCAGCTTTCTTCGCGTGTTTCATTCAGCTTTAAACGTGAACAGCGTGCCAAAGATTTTGTCGCCTTTTCACGCAATCGATTCGTGTAGGCGAAATGAAATATCCCTGGTCGATTTTCAACATGATTTAAAAATGTGCAGTGTCCTACAAACATCTTATACGATAGGTAACTTTTAACGAAAGGTGGATGGTCAATATCAAACACGTAAGATGCCCAGGCCAAGCTTTTTTCTGGAGTATGGCCTCCATTTTGGGCGACGTCGTCGTCGTCGTAGCTAGGCGCACGCGCCCGTGAGCCATGCCGCTAGCCACGATGACCATTAAAACTCAAATGCATGGTTTTCTCAATTTTTATCCCCGCACGATAGTTATGGGGCTCCGCTCTACGGCCCTTCAGGGGCACTGTAGAGCTGCGCTATTTCATGGCAAGGCAGTCTTGAGGTAAATCTGCGCGTTGTAATTGGTTCCTTCTTGGTCGGGAATTTGCCCCAAGAACTATTTCCATAGAAACGGTCATAAGCCGTGTAAGGGGTCAATCATCAAATTGTCACGTTTTGTCTTCAGATGAATATATGTGCTCATCGATATGGAGAACTAGCAATCAAATTAGGCAAATAAAAGTGTTCATCACTTAACAGGTTAACACGAAACAAACATACCAAAGCAAGGTGGTAGCAGCGTGGGGAATCTTAACCAACAAAGAAACTACAACACCAATCGATAATACCAAAACTAAGCGAAAAAAGAACATTGATTTAAAGTTAGTCTAATTGTTTTGTACCGAATCCAAAAGCTTTGCAAAATTAATTGCTTCCAAAATTATACAGAAAGATATGAGTTTAACAAAAGCCTAGTGCAGGTTACATTAACACTTCAACGCGAATTACGGTTACGAAACATAACATAACGACGGGCGGCGGTTTTGAAATATTTTCTACGCTGGCTTTTCAACCTTTCTATCTATTCTTCTTTTCCTATATTTTATTCTCCCACACTAAAAATTTAGTAGATCGGCCATGTAATCAGATGGATTGGCCAATCGCAGGAGCACCGCCAAAATAAAGAGACAGCTTCAAAAATTTTTAATGAGAGAAACCAAATCCGTGTCACGTATCGTGAGATTTATTGCGTCACTTCATTTTACTTCCCGTAGCTTGACTTCAAAACATATCGGTGTATCAAGGCATATTTTTTTACTGGATAAAACGGTGGTTATGCATAAAAAAAAAAAAAAAGAAAGAAAATGATTCGGATTTTATCGTTATCCGGTTCCTGTGACAAAAAAGAATGCCCTTCCCACAAAAATGGCTGATTGTTATCAAACCATTACTAGAGTCGAACCCCTTTGTAAGCGACAACCCCTAAAATGTCAAGCCAATGTGGTAACTTTCGGAAGGTGAGTCGCTTGCAAAAGATAAGACCAAATGGGATCTAATTTTTTTTAGTGTGAGGGAAGAAAATATAGGAATAGAAAAAGGTTTAAAAGCCAACGCAGAAAATATTTCGCAGACACTCCGTTGTTATGTTATGGTTCATGACTGTCATAGCTGTAATAAGCAGTGAAGTGTAGCTGTAACACGCACTAGCCTTTTGTCAAATCTGATATATGCCTGTAATTTTTTTAAACCCAATTAATTTTACAAAGACTAGAATCCGTGCTATCCGATAGAGTTTTAGAAATGTTTTTCTTATATCTTGTAATTAGGCAATTTTGTTAAATGTTGTAATCTTGGATCGCGTTCTTTTTTTTTTTTTTTTTCACTGCAAAGTATTTTTTGGTTACAGATTAAAGTATACGTCCGAACCCTACTCGAAATAAACACCTGTAGTTTAAGCCATAACTGAACCAGTGGTATACGTGAATACGTAAACGTGTTAACAAAAATTGAAAATAAACATAAATTTAAACAACCTGTGAATTTTCTTATTATCACAAACAATAATTATATTCTATTTTGAAACAAAGTTTGCTCAAATGCGCCACCGCTGTAAGAGTAATTTTACTTAAGCCGCGAAATAGTTGTTACGCAATTATGTACTATCAGAAGTCCATAACCCACAAGTCTACATCTCCGGCAGTTTGCCTTGAGTGCCGCGAGTGAACTATTTTTAGAACGGCTTTTCCTCGAGACAGTAGCCAATCGCGTTGAAACATTTGCCGTTTGCGGCGTTTGATTGGCTCGCTCGCAGTACAGGCGAGAAGTGCTTGCCTTCTGGTTATATAATTAGACCTGGTCCTAATAAGTTCCTTCGTCTTGACTACCCTTTGAAGTGTCCCTATCAACAAGGTGAAGCACCATCATCGGGCTGATGGTGAAAAGATTTTTGCCTGTTACTTTTTTTTTTTTTATTTGTTTTATTGGCTGCCAAAATTAAGGCCCTCACAAGCAATTTACGACGGCGAACGACCGCGACCAAAAGCCGTAATAATATTTTCAGCAGTTTGAAACAATGTTATTGCAGGTGCTCGGTACGCAAATTCGTACTCGGAGAAAAAATGAAATTTCACTCAAAGAACTCGCAGTATAGAAACCCTCCAACGTATTGATTTTGTTGCTTTTTGAAACGTCCAATTGTCATTGTCTATCACTATATTATAATGATAAAGCAACATAACTATGTATTTTCGTGTTGTTTGCCGCATGAACGCCAAAAATTAAAACTTCCGTTGTAGTCGTATATTAACAATGAATAATTGATTACCAGAAGTGATAGACTTCCCCAGTGGAAAATTTCGTTGAATTCGTCTTCCTTTCTTTACAAACGCTGTATTTCGGACTGTGTTTGCTCCAATTCAAAATACAAGCAAATATTTAACTAATTTTGAAATCGCTTGCGATTATTCGCGGCATGAATTATTTTTACTCAAAAAAACTATCTTTTTCTATTTTCTATTGGAGAAAAAAATATTCTCTTTTCTGACGTTATAATTCGACTCAGTTTTGCTAGACTTTTCAACACACATATTCTTGGCAAAGAACTCATTTACAAAAAGTGACCCATAGCAAAATATTATGATAATAATGTTTAAAAATTAAAAGAAATGACATAGAGTGATCGCATGTAAATACGTTTTACATACACTTCGTGACTTTAAACTATAGTCCCAGATTAGAAAATCATTTTCCTCTCAGCCGAAGAACTCGATAAATATCATTTTCATTCAACGAACTTAACAAACTATATCATCCCTGTTTAATTAAAATAGTTTTCAGAAGGCATACAGCTTTCGGGGTAAACAAATACAAACTAGAATCTAGAAAATAGCTTTCGATTCCCTCATAGAGGGATGGCTTGCGATTGCATTTCTCCATAGACGAAATTGTTTGTTCTCATTTTATGATCTACGCATGTAATAAAAATTCACACCAACACATACGTAATTGAAATCCATCTATTTTAAGCGCAAAAGAACTGGAAATTTCACTCGAATTCGAGTTCTGAGAGAAACGTTTATAAATAAGTGAACTCCGTTCTTTGAGCAAGTCAACATACTGTTTTATTATTATTATTATTATTATTATTATTATTATTATTATTATTATTATTATTATTATTATTATTATTAACAGTTTTCTTACGTTACACGTTTGATGTGAAATCGATGATTTTAAAAGAGATCGACTGGTAAATATGTTTTCTTTAATAGAGTCTGGAAAATTCTCAGTTTTTTTTATGTTTTTTTTTTTTTTATTATTTTCGACAAGTTATTACTTTTTCCTCCAAATATATTGTTGAATATATCTTTACGTCCGAATTTGCGGCAATCCATGAAAAATAGTCTTCCTCGCTTATTTTATTTTATTTTATTTTGCCTTAAAAAAAAATACACTTAGCATCCGTTATGTCTTATTACGGGGTCCGTAATGTGGAACTTGAAAATATAATTGAAGCTTTTCCTTCCTTTAACATTCTGTTTATCTTAACTATGACTAATAAAATTCTCGCTTTTTCATTCCCATGAGTTAATACGTTTTGAGAAAAAAATATTTCTTTACATCCCCAATTTGTAGCAGTCTGTTAAAAATAGTCTTCTTCGCTTTTTCCATCATTGTTTTGCCTTAACAAAAACATACTTAGCATTCGTTATGTATAATAACGGGCCATTAATGTGCCTTTAGCAACCCATCTAATGAGTGTTTTATCTCCCGCAGATGAATTAGCGAGTAAAAATCGCCTGAAAAGAAAGGCTAATTAAAGAAAAGTTGTCGACACAACTCTAGCGTACCTGAGCCAGTACATTACTTGTAAATATTATCTTTAAACTGAATCACAAAAAAATAAAAATAACTCTCCTTTGGTTGTTTTCTTTTAAAGTAAAAATGGAATATTTTCGTTTCTCCAGCTTTTGAATTCCGACTTACAAATTTTGCAGAGAATATTATTGAAATTATAAGTTTCGGTAAGATATGTTTCTAGGAAAAGCTCTAAATATTTCTTTTATATCCCTAATCTGCAGCTATCCGTGAAAAAAATAGTCATCTTCGCTTTTTATTTCCAGTAACTCATCATTGTTTTGCTTTAACAACAATACACTTAACCACCGTTATGTATAATTACTGGACCCTCTAGGTGTCTTTTAACAGCCTAGGTAATTTTTTTTTAATGTAATATTCATCTGTCTTTTATCTCCCGCAAATAATCTGGTGGGTGAAAATTGCCTGTAAAGAAACTAAGACAAATTAAAGAAAATTCGTCGACACGACTTTCACGTACCTGGACCAGTACATTACATGTAAACATGTGCTTTAAACTAAGTCACAAAAATTAAAAACAAGTATTTTTTTAATTTTATTTTAATTAAACAAAACAAAGGATATTTTCGTTTTTTTTTTTTTTTTAACTTTTGAATTCCGACTTAGGAATTCTATAGAGCTAAGTTAGAGCTCTCACGGTAATTAAAACTCACATCCATACGCATTGTATTGAAATCAACGTTATTATATATATAGCATAAGTCATAACTGAACCGGTGCAAGATGTAAATATAATATGTCAAACGTATTCACAAAAATTGAAAAGGAGCTCTAAACAATTTTGAATTAGAAACACCGCCGTAGTCTGTCTTGTTTTTTTTTTTTTTTTTAACGTACAATCTTCTTATCATCACCATGTCAGAATAAAAAAAAAAGAAAATATTATGAAACAGAGTATTCTCGAATGTGCCAACACTATTTCTATTGATTTCGGTGTTGTTTACTGAAGGCCGAAAAGAAAAACTTCCGTTGTTTTAGTACTTATAATGAATAATTGATTACTTGAAGTAGTAGACTTCACCCGTGAGAAGTAGACAGCAACCGCCCACTTCTTTGTTATATGTTAAAACTGTCTAAGCGGGCGATGCATCACTAGCTGTTGAAGCGTTTCCACTGACGTCCTTACGGGGAACCCTGCGACACACCTGAGCACCGAACGAAGAGCTTCTCATTGAAAGTTAACGATTTACTGTCCATAAATACTTCAAAAGAAGAAAAGATGGGCCGTCCCTTCCATGTGCTTCCTTTGCTGATCGTAACAGTTCTCTGGGGAGGCTGGCTTCACTGCCCCACGATTGCCGACCACCATGGTAAGGAACTTTCCTTTTTTTTACCTAACCAAGGCGACTCAAGTTAAGTTCGTTAAAGAGTTCACTTAGAATAGCTTTCCAGCTAGCTGATAATATTTACAATGAAACAATTTACCGAAGACTTTTAACGAATATAGGGCAAAAAGTTTGCTAAGTCTGTTTGTCAATCTGGATCAAACTTTTCTGACATAGTAGGTGAGGAATGTCGTAATATCTAATTTGAGTTTTTTACCGTTTTTAAACCCTTCTATATCAAGCAATTATGACATTTTTGTTTCTATAAACTGGTCTTACAATATACATCTACAACAACTGCGCCCTCCAACTCTTTTTAATCAAATCGTGAGCTCAAACTTTATCTCGACTCAAAATTGTTTCATTAACTGAAGTTAATGTTTCGAAGAATTCTTCTTTAAGCCAGCGCGTAATCATTCGTCCTGCCAAATTTCTAATTCCTCCTTATCACACAGCACTGGGCCGTGCGAACAGTTTCTGTTGGATCTACTCGTTGGAAAAATACCTTATCTTTTTAAATCTGAAGGGATGTTAAATGTTTCGAACTGTGACAGAGAAAATCCAACTTTGGTGTGCAATGGGCTTTTTTTTCCATAAAGTTTCAGTTTTAACTTCCAGTAGAGATTATGTCACTATCATTTTAGACTTTTTAAAAGCCCTTTGTCGCGACTTTATTCGTCGCTGCAAGATCGCACTCTCGCTTCGCTCGAAGTCGACAAAAAGGGGTCGACTTGGAGCAAGTCTGCTATCGTTCGGATATTATGCAAACTGTCATGCAGACTGAATTGGATATTTTCACTTCTACACGTGTTAGGAATGGCTTACCGGGGACTAGCTTCGAATTTAAACAAAAAGTCATAGCAAACACAGAATCGGGAGTCTAACTGTAATGATTTTGGTAGCTTCAATTTTAAGCCAAGGAATTCGCAATATTACTTAAGGTAACGCTCTACAATTTCCATTATTTTTTTTAGTGATTTTCGTTTTAACACGACTTAATAAGAAGTCGTTCGAGAACTTAAACGATAAGTTTTTTTGGTGATCTCAAAATGAGAAGTTGCTCTCGAACTTGCTTGATGTTGCATCGATAATTTGTCAGACAGCTGGTGGCACGCGGCGACGTTTGCGTTGTGGGTTGCGCAGTGAAAACAAATTGTCCACGCGCGATTTCAAGTGTACAAATTATTAATGAAAATGCATCTCCAGAAAGGATAAGCTGGGCTTCAGAGTAAGTTTTACATCTGTCAAAAACTACCTGGTTGAGAAACTTTTATGTGCTCTAGGTATGTTCGATTGGACAGCATGATTTTTTTTTTTTTGAAACCGCGAAAACTAATAACGCAGTTGTGACAGCTCGTAAATTTTATAGAGCCTTATAAAAAATCGACTTCTGAAGCCACATCACCGAAATATATTAAGAACAAAATTAAGCAAATATCATGACAAAAAGCACTGTTGCCATGGTGACATGAAATAAATGTCATTTACAATATGAGTTCCCTTCGTCGAGCAGTTACTTTGCCAAGCCGTGTTTCTTCATGATAGGTTGCATTTTTATATAATTATAAAAATTTGGATCTTTTACATTTTCGTAACTTCCCATGATCAATTGGACTAACCAAACAGCGTTGTAGCAGAGAATGTATGGCAACGTGCAAATAAGAGGAAAATTAATTAGCCGAATGCTAGGTGAGCCCAGCAGAGGCCAGCAGATATGCCAAAGACTCGTTAAAAAAAAAAAAAAAAGAAAGAAAGAAAGAAAGAAAACGAGAGTTTGTCGATTGCTAGCGTCAATAATTTTTCAATTTCACTCAGTTACGTGCGATAATGAACAATTATTCACCAAAGTGGAAGTAAATAGATACACATTATTCGTAGGTTTGACATATAATGCGCGCGGATATCATGCGAGGGGCGTAGTGTAATTAAAAAAAAGTTTGGTTTGGCCATTTTGTCGATCCGCTTTCAGTCCGTATTTTGCCCTGCTCTACAGTGTAATAACGTAGCCCTTACATGGCAAAATGGCCCAATAACGGAATAATAATGGTGGATATTTCCACCACTTTCAACGACACTGAGGTGAATAGTTGCTTTAATATATACCACACAAACTGAATAACTAGCGAAACAAAACATTACTTTCGGTAACCGAAGCAAAACAAAAAGCCATTTTGTTTCACTTCATCTGCTTGGAGGTGAATAGTACTTTAATCACCGACTAGTTAACCAATCAAAACGCCCCAAAAGCACTATTCACTCTTATGTTCCAAAGAATTATCATCATTATTATTTGCAGGTCTCTGCCGCCGTATCAAATTTTCAACGTGGATTAGTGGATACGCTCTGAAGTATCACGTGATTAAGAACCTTTCTCTCCCTGTGGTACCATCATTGCGTAGTGCCTGTAAAAAACGATGCATAATGGATCCCGTATGTGTATCCGTGAACATTGGTCCACCAATTAAAGACAAATTTACCTGTGAACTTAGTGATTCAGATCACATTCGACACCCTAAAGATGTTAAACTACGGGAAGGCTTTATGTATGTAGGCCCTGAGGTAATATATATTTTCACTCGATCGGCATATTTTGGTTTACGAATTTTATTTTAGTGAAACACTGGCGCAAAGCAAATTTATAAATAGAACTAAAGAGGTGTCGTTTCTTCTCATCAGGATAACCCATGCTTCAGTAACCCATGTCTTCATGATTCTACTTGCCTGAACGGATATACAGACAAACAATATCTCTGTGAATGCCAAGCCGGTTACACGGGAGAAAATTGCGAAAAAGGTAGCGAGTTAAGCTTTATTTATTTTCTGATTGTGCTAAAATTTCTGTGAAAAGTTATCCAGACAACTCTCCTTTTTAACCAACCTCTAAATTTAGCACAGCTTTAAAAGTAAAGGCAACTTTCTAGTACTGAATATTTAATTCACTGATGTGTCTTCTAAGAACATCAAGTTTAAATCAAGCTGGTAATGATTCACATGGAATGCATCTTCCTTTTTTTAGATAACGACGAGTGTACCTTGAAAACTCACAACTGTAGTAAGCGGGCCTTCTGTAATAACACCGAGGGATCTTTCAACTGTTCATGCAAGCCTGGGTTTGTCGGAAATGGAACCAGTTGCGCTGGTAACTATAACATACCTGAATGAAATGTAATGCTCTATATTCTTCGATTAGACAGTTTTATTTTATTTTAATATTATTTTTATTTATTTGTGTTTTAAACAGCCATCATACTGATTGATTCTAGAGCACCATCTTAAAAATTCAGCCTCGGCTATCTGCCTGCTTTGGCGGTTGTTTAATCGAAGAAACCCGTTTTTTGGTCTTTTTTCCTTGTACTATTCAATTGAAACATTAAATTTGATGGACTCTTTAAATGATCTTTCATTTGGTTTTTTAAGAAGGCGAGGACCAGTGTAAAAAAATTCTGCCGGATCCTAGGGGCGGATCTAATTAGCTATAAAATTATAAACAAACATAACATAGTATAATATTTCCATTTTTATTGATGCTAAAGAGGTTTGAGAGTGTTACCGCCGTCAATGAAACATGCATATATTTTTTTTCGTACTCTGGAACTATTGGAGTGAATACGTCAGAGTGAAATGAGTGGGATGTGTAATGCAGAATGATCATTAACAAGAAAATGCTTTGAGACTGTAACGTAGTGGGCTTATCACATATCCTGCCCTATTACAGCCTCAGTTGGATTACAAGAAAAGCTACGAAAAATCCGAACAATCACAATTTCGGGGGGATTTGATCTTGGACGCTATTCGGAGCATAAATGTTTACAAACAAAAACGAAGACCCCTGAATTTCAGCATCTATTATGATATAACGGCCCTGATCGTCGGAGATAATCGAATTTAGCTTGAAGTCTACATCGTTTTTAACAAGAATCATTACCCCACAGCTGTGATTGGAACCATGTGAAAAATATAGCTTACCTTGCCACTGTGTCTTCCAGATATTTTCGACGTCTTTAGTGCTATACGTTTCCTGCAGAAAAACTATATCGTATTTTCGTTCGTTTAACCAGCAGAAGAGAGCCTTCCTCTTTGTGGATGACCGTATCCCTCGAACATTCAGAGACAATAATTTAAAATCTACATAAGAATTTTCGAATGCGAGCGTAAAAACGTATGCAAATTACTAACATCTGGGGCGCAAATAAGATACAATTGAACACTAACGGGTCATTTTTAACACATATACACAACACTAAATATAATAGTTGATTATAAGGGTTGCTGATACCTAAATCATAAATGCAACCCATGGGATTTGGAGCTTTTGGCGTATTGTTTCCAATGCAAATATGCACCAACATTCCCGCTATTTCAAACTAGGAAAAAAGAAGCTTGCAAATTTTTGTAGTCAACAATATTGGGATACAGAAATAAAGTACTAACTGATTGAAAATAATAATCTTAGGTAACTAAATGTCCATCAATGAACAGCTTATCAGGCTCTTTCTTGTCGAAAAAGGCTCTTTTGCCATCCTCCCTCGCACGCTTTAACCGCGGCCACAATTTCCTTCGCCTCTCTTGTATTTCCTTGGGGTAATCGGCATAAACCTTCACATCTATATCATCTTTCAACTCCAAGGCTCGTCTAAAAACTCTCTCCCTATCAGGAAAACGGAGGAAACGAGCAATAATTGGTCTTGAGGTTCCTTGCTTTTTAGCTCCGATACGGTGAACCCGTTGGAACTCGATATTGCGGGCATCATCGACTTCTAATTCTCTCTCCATAAACCGATAAATAAGCTCTGCGCTGTCTTCAGTTGTATCGGTGGATTCCGGGATGTTAAAAAAGCGCAGATTCTCCCTACGGCTATAGACATCTTGGTAAAGAATGCGGTCGCCTAGACTTTTAATCTCTCTCACATTTTCGTTGACTTGTGACTTCAATTCCTCCACCTCGCTGTTTAAAAACTTCAGGCTGTTGTCCATTACTGCCACTGACTTCTCAACAGCGCTGGTTTTAGCGCTGAGCGTGGCAATTTCTGCTTCAATAGTTTTTACGGAGGATTCTAACACATTGAATTTCTGCAGCACTCCTTCCACCATACTTTCAAGGCCGCTGAGTTTTTGGAGAACGAGCTGGATCTTGGAGCCGAGATCCTCAGCCATCTCGAGCGCCATGTTGATCTCGTCAGTTGTTTCGGACGGAGATCTTGGTTTCTTCTCTTTTGGCGTCGGAGCACTTTCTGAGCTGCTACTGCTTCCTCTTGTTTTGCGTTTTAGGACACTGATAATCTCTTCCATACAAACAGTTGCAATGTAAGATAAATACGTCGAAACAAGCGGGAGCGATTTTAGCTACGTCTTTACTCGGCCATGACAGACCCAGACCCTTCAGGTTGAATTCATGTGATAGGCTTATTCCCGTGAACTGACAATTTGCACCACTGTTTCAACTGAAATTAGACATAAGAGTTAAGCAGACACTGAATAACTCGTCTGTAACTTGATGTTTCGTACTAGTTTGCCCATCATAAGGTGTTTAGACTGGTCCGAAGCATTTTGTATTAAAGCCTCTCACGTGCAGACGTTACATAGATTAAGAAAAAATTGTATCTGTCCAGATTAACTGGATTGGGCATCATACATCACTGACAGTTGGTGGATTTCAAGTCACGCTCCCAGAAGAGTTATTCTTTAACCAATAACGGTAAATGAGCGGCTCTGCTGTGCTGAGGAGGCTTCAAGAAATGAAAGGCTGCCAATCGTTTCAAGCGCTATCTTTGCTTTTGGTATTTATCCTTTGGGGAGGGTGGCTTTCATCTCCCACGGTTGCTGACCACCAAGGTGAGTAGACTGACCACCATGGTGAGTATGTCGATAACTTGTTTGGCAAGGTAAAATTATTGGGAGGAATATTGACCCTTTCATTTACTACTCGATTGATATTTTAGCGCAATGTGCTTATAATAGTCCACCTCCAAACGACTTTTTAGTTTATTTGTAACAAGCTAGACAATTTCCATGAAATGCGGCGAAAGTCTCTTTAAGAAAAGAAAAATTGAGATTAACATGGATGTTTATAAAAATATGCATCAATGTTTGAACCGGAAACGACTCTTCACGAAGATTTTCCCTCTGTGATTCGAATAGTACGCGAACGCTCCAATAAAGGTAATCTAGCAAAGCAGAAGAAAAAAAATCACGACAACTGCTAACATTACGAGAAATTGCAATAGTCGTAACTATCTATAAACAAAATTTACAGCAATGTCACTTAATGTTATTGTGAAATGTTTATACACCCTGAAAGTAGACAAATATACATCATCACATAAAACGTCACTTTCAAGTTACAGTAAACTACAATCTCCATTAACAAGAGATGCGTCATTCTTGATAAGATTAGCAAAAACAAAGACAATCAGCCTCCCACCAAAGACAAAATGAGCCAAATAGTCTAAAAGGGTAGGCAATGCAAGAGTAAAGGAGCCTTCTTTAAAACACTGTCTATACTTCTCTTCAAATCAACGACGAAGTTTATATGGCCAACATTTTAACATTATCTCTGGAGTTTAAAACAACACAACACAGCCTTCGCTCCCTGCATGAGCTGGTACTGTTTATCAGCCGAATACTTCAAATTCTGATTAAAAGGAAACAATGTCTGTTAATCAAGACGTATGTGAACGCTTTCGACGTTTGATTTTGATAATTTTGATCTAGATTCACTGAAGGGAACTGTCAAAAAGAGTACAAATATCAACATTCGCCGCCGCCAAGGTTTGACGATTACACCTCACTCTGTATTTTCTATCCTTTCAAGCGTGTGTATCCCCTGGAGTGTTCCTCACTGGATCCAGTGGATTATTTTGAAGCCCAGATTTTCCGAATAATTTCCCAGCAAACAGCACTTGTACCTGGAATATAACAGTTCCCAGTGGGTTCATTATCAAAGTGAGCTTCTTGAACTTCACTTTGGATCCATTCCAGAATACAGCTTGCATCGGGGAACCAGCTGGATCACGCGTTTTTATCACAAATGCTGCTTCAGATAATGGATTTTCGGACTTCAAGCTCTGCGGTCAAGATCTCCCCTGTCCAGTGTACTCTGTGGGGAATTCCATCCTTGTGAGATTGGTATCTCTCAACGATGTGTACTCAGGTTTTAATGCATCTTACGAGGCGATTAAAGAAGCGGGATGTAAGTAAGATATAACTTAAGGCCGAAAGCCAAGAACGTTTCCCGCAAGCAATCTGACTGGTTTTGACTTATCCAAGGAATAGCAATTATTTTAGCAAGTTGCAGCTTAATGAGTTTATGGGGGTAATTAAAAACTTGTCTGAACTGTTTTCAGTTACTAAAAACAGGAAACAATGCAAACTGTAACTCCGTCTCATATCTACTTAGAGTTAAAACTAACATTTCGCATTTTTTTTTTCACTCTTTGGGCATAAAATACTGAATTGAACAGACTTTTTCTATTTATGCCACTTTTGTTATTAGCAATCGGACTGTCTCATTTTTTAAGACAGCTAACAAGAAACCTTGACATTCGCCAGAGCGTTCATTTGTTAGATTGGAAGACGGCGTTGTAAGAAGTGGTTTAGTAATGTATATTAGGTGTCCGCGCTCTAAAATGCAATGACATCAATTTCTTTGATTTGCTAGTATGTCCAAACATAGCTCTGAAAGAAACGTCCAGGGTTATCAGCACCCCATTCTACCCGAGGTTTTATCCTGATAACCAAGCTTGAAGATGGACACTCAAAGCTGAACCGGGGAAACACATTCGGCTGATTGTTGACTTCTTCAACATTCAACAGTGCGGTCCTTTAAGAGCGTGCACATGTGACTACTTTGAAGTTGCAGATGGCGCTGCAGATCGCTCTGTAGATGGCGCAGCTAGTGGAAGGAAATGCGGCACCGAGGGCAATACAACATATTATTCGATTGCAGAGAGCTTGACGGTGTCGTTCGTTTCTGATGGTAGCGGAACCAAGCAATACGATGGCTTTAGGGCCACCTATTCTCAAGTCATCAATACTCCCCCGTGTAAGTACAAAAATGTTTTAAAAGATTTCAACCGTGTAGATAGAAACGTTTCCTTCCTTCCTTCCTTCCTTCCTTCCTTCCTTCCTTCCTTCCTTCCTTCCTTCCTTCCTTCCTTCCTTCCTTCCTTCCTTCCTTCCTTCCTTCCTTTCTTTCTTCAATCCGGATCCATCCGTCCATCGACTCGTCCGTCTGCCCGTCGTTCGCTCGTTCGTTCGCATCCTTGCTTGATCATCCGTTAGTTCCTTTTAGTGTTCGCATCACACAATAGGCGGTTACTCAATTTATTTACATACTTATTTCTTTACTTATCACTGCTTATTTAGATGTAGCGTATGGTTGTCAAAACTACCACACCTTGTCCGATGCAGAAAGAAAACACGACTACGTCTCGAAATATCCTATACAATGCGACTCAACTCTCCGTGGCTGGTATCGATTCCAAGGAGCTGCGGGGACGCAAATGGCCACCTCCTGTCCACCGCAGAACAGATGTGACGCAAGCTATCCTGCCTGGATGAAAGGTTCCCATCCCACGGCTGTAGAGGGGCAAGTCACAAGAAGAGTGTGCATTCACAAGTGGGGGAATTGCTGCAGGGAATTCGTCAAAATTCGAGTGAGGAACTGCGGCTCCTACTACGTCTACAAGATTTTTTGGGTTAACGGGCTGCAACATTCGTTACTGTAGCACCGACTACCGTATTTTTTCAATTAAACGCCCCCGGCGCTTATTTCAAAATTGGCGTTGTGGACCCGGCGTTTATTTGAAGCCGGCGTTAAATCGGGGCCCGGCATTTATTTATGAAGTGCAACTTTCGGAATTTTTTTTCAGATTGATTTATTATCACCCATCCTCCCACACCAAGGGTAGTTTGTCAACGCAGAACGAGATTTCTCTTCGTACCGCCCTGGAAAACTGTCTCTCAGTCTTTGGGGATTATTATTACCAAAAATAACAGCGTTATATACAGCACATGAATGTTGCAAATCAGGATATGCGGCAGAGAAAACGCAAAGAATATTAAAAAATAGGAGCAAGTACGAGTACAAAGTTTAAAGTTCCGCATAAACGTTTTTAAGATTATCAAAATACCATAGCGTACTAGTATGTCGCAGTAGTACTATTTAATATGAGAAAAGCAACTTGTTGGTTCGAACGCAAATAAACGCCGGGGCCTCGATTAAACGCCCCCGGCGTTTATTTTAAAAACAACCGTTTTCACCCGGCGTTTATACGAGGCCTGCGTTACTAAATAGGTAGCCACACTATATTTCTTAGCTTATACAGTGGCCCATATAGGTACAAAATAAATTTTAATCGCTTATGGTTACAGCCCTCTCATGGTTTTGTTGACGAAAGCGACGTCAATATATTTCGTGGTGCCATCTGAATTTTCTTTCCTGTGACAGCCTGTCACTGGCAGGTTCTAAAATTGAATTTGACGAGTCATTTTATTGGGTTCCTCACACGTACGCACGTCGGCGCAAAACAAATCTTTATAACGTTTTCTGTACACTAATTAATACACCTCCAGGACCTCTACGAGTTTTTGAATGTCAAAAGAATCTTGACCTTGTTTTGATTTACTACAAAACTGTCAGGGCAAGAAAATCAACTCAAGGCAAAAACAAAATACAGAAAAACAAAGTGAATTCTCTGTTAAACACAGTAAACAAAATGAACTCACGCCACGGCAAACTGAGAAAATCGAGTCGGCAAAACAAACTCTGAAAATTTATGGTGCCGGTTATGTAAGTCATTTTAAACCAGCTTTTGTGTAAGACTTGTGCCAGTTTGTGATATGGGAAGTAGTTCACGATAACTGAGAATGAGCTTACAAAGTTGCTTTGACTGTTTGAACCATCTTCTTTTCGTTGCGGTTTAGTGGAATGATTAACTAATCCTGTTTTATCGTACGCGTTGCTAAGTACTTTATATTTTATGTAGAGAACTGAATGAATTTTCTTCATTTCTGGTAAGTATAAATATGCGGTAGGTAAAGTCTGAACTCACTCAACCAAGCACAGGTAACTCGCAACGAAACCGGCGAAATATTCGTTTACGCATCGAAGATATTTCAACACACTCACTGATAAGCAGGGACAAGAGAAACAAAACAAATGCAAGCGAGCCGAAATGCTGCGAAATTGTGATTTTTATCAGCTAAATAATTTGTTTTCAAAATCCAGTAGCGAACATCACTAGTCTAAACGAAATATTTGATAAACAATCTCTGTATAAAATGTACAAACACGAACAGGTTTGATAAATATTTATGCATCAGTCGATTCCAGCAGTGCCCATCCCCAGTCGCTATGGAGCAGTACGTTAACGAATTTATTACTGTTATGGATCTAATAACAAAAACAGCTTGTGTAATAAATGATAAAGATGGTAAATTTTGGGCTCGGTAAAGAAATGATAAAGATAGAATGAGCATTTCTCGCGAACGTGGGACAAAGATAAAATCAGAGTCCCCGACGAGAATCGAACCAGTAGCCTCCCAAATACCGGTTGGGCGCTCTAACCACTGAGCTACGAGAGACTCTTGGTGAGCTTGGCCATTTACTAGGTTGATATGTGACACGTGTTTTGCATACTGCTAAAATCAGCAATGTCGAAAGCACTATATGTGTAAAAAAATAACGAAGAGTGTAAATGTTGAGCTCGGTGTAGAAATGATAAAGATGAAATTAGCATTTGCCGCAAGCGTGGGACAAAGAATAATTCTGAGTCCCCGACGGAGATCAAACCCATGGCCTTCCAGATACCAGTTGGGCGCTCTAACCATCGAGCTACGAGAGAATCTTGATTACAAACAAATACGCCTCCCAGGCGTTATATCTCAAAGGTTTGAGTTCAAAGTTTTAATAAATCAAGATCAACGCTGAAAATTGCTCATCCATTGGCGGGAATTGTTTAAATCTTCCCCAGTTTTTTTTCCCATCTGTCCCTTTGCTGCTTCAGTGGTCAGTTTCACTCAATTCGATGGCCGCTTTTAAATGTATCAAGACACCATAGAATACTTGGAAATTGCAAAGTTCCTTCCTTAAAGATACTATGCCATGGCATTTTAGGTCATTTTTTTCTGATTACTCTTAAATTGAAGGAAACCTCACAATAATAGTTTTTCTAGTATAAAAACACCAGCAGGGTAATAAAAACCCAAAAATAAACAAGCATGGTTTCAACTGAGAGAGAATGACAAACTTGAATACAATTGTAATCTTTTTTTTTTTTGAAATGCGCTGTCCGTGACATAGCTCTTTTAAGATGCAGCAAACCAGTGACAAACTAAGAAACTAAGAAACTAACTATTTTATTAACTTTTATTCAACATTTTTGATAAGACATTTTTGTTTGCAAACGGAACGTCTGTTGTTTGACATCCTGTCGGTAATTCACTGCGAATGCCCTGACATTTATTCATTTTTTTCTAAAACTTTTAAATGCAAAAATGACTTTGACAAAATATTTTATTTTCCTGATATTTTTATTCTTCATTCGATTCTTCCGTTGTAAAAATTAAAAATGCTAGAGGGCTAGAATAATGTCTTTTTGATGTAAAAAATGACAGCATGCACCTGGCTTGTTAAGCAACTTGACATACCCTTCAAACCCCGATCTAGGACCATCCAATTAGGAATCAGGACTCTGATCCTTTTATTTCTGTTTGCGGAATTTGGCAGATCGTGTTAGCTTTAGTCCGCCCTGAAACAGACATACAGAAAAGCAAAACCCAGTTCAAAGTCAATGGCTGTGTATATTTGTTCATTTTAAGACTTCCGTAACACCCCTTTTTTCTTTCCTTTGACTCTGAGTTTGACGAGTCGGCATCCGAAGTTTCTTTCTTTTTAAGAAACACAAATAAAAGAAAGTTGAGAAACGAAAATAAATTGTTCAAAATCCAGCTGGCGTTACATATATTACAGAGTTTTGCATTTATCTGTTAAAATAACTGACTACCGTGTTATTAAACACTCATTGTTCTGTTTAAATAAACAGGTGTGAGCGTCAAATACTAGTGACATTTCGTGCATTCAGTACAACTCAGGTTTTCCAGTAGAGTTGTGCTTTTAATTTGGCTTCTTTAAAAGACCATTTTGCATTCACCGTAAATGAGAGATTGTTTTGTGGTGACGAAGCTTCAAGAAATGAGAGGCCGTCAGCCTTTTCCAAGTCTTTCTTTGCTTTTGGTGTTTGTCCTTCAGTTAGGAAGTCTTCCTTTCACCACGGTTGCTGACCACCACGGTGAGTTAACTGTGTGTACTGCAAGCTAATCAAGTTAAGACGGTTTCCGCTGTAAATTATTTACCAAAAATCTACTCAAAGAACGGTAACGTTTTGTATACTATTTAAAACATCTCACTGTAATTCATTTATATAAGTGACCCCGCGGTTAAATGCTAAAGCATTCTCGAGAAACTTAATGTAAAACCTTGTAAAACTGCTTAAAGTGCATTTGTTTCTTTTGTTTTGAACCGATGCGAAATGTCTGTTTTAACTAAAATTAAATGGATAACTTCAAATTCATTTTTCTCTCGTGGGGTCAGCTTGAAGGCTAACGTTTCGATAAGTTCTTCTTAACTTTTTGGTATCTTTATTTCTGCCTTTATAGCTCGAATTTCCAGCGGAAGCTGTCTTAGTTTTTTAATGACAACTCACCGGTTGATGACCTATTTGCAATGTTCAAATTATTGGGAGTTGTATTAACGCTTTTGCTGAATAGACGACTACACATATTGATATCGGTCGATTGCGATTTCTCCAAACGACTTTTCTTTTTCTGTGTGCCTTTCCTGAGTTCAGTGAATCGATAATATAATTAATATTTTTGTACATTGGCTAAAGTGAACAGTGTGCCTTGAATATTTGTAATAACCTAGGCAATTTAACAAAACGTGCCTAAAGTTTTGCTTAGGAAAAAAAATGATAAACAAGTTTATTAAAAACGAGAAACTTTCGGAACCTGAAGGAACTTTCAGCGAAGTTGTTGCCTCTCTTTGGCAAGCCAATGGAAACACTTGCGTTTTACAAGAAAGCATCCCAGATGCAAGAAGAATTGGCGGGTTCTGAGTATCATCTAGATATGCCAATGTATAAGAATCAAATTGGTACAGTGTATGAGAGTCAAGGAGACTATGACAAGGCAGTTGAATTGTACAGAGGTACACTGAGCCTTTTAGAAAAACTCAAACTTCCAGGGTTTCACGCCGGATGAAGCGCATTTCCAGAGAAAGCTTGCCAATGCTCTCATGTTTCAAAAAATTATGAGGAAGCGTTTGAACCTTCCGAAAAGGCGTACAAAATAAGAATGGAGATTCTTGGGAATCACCCACTGACAGTGCGAAGCATTTTTCCAGCGAGCGATGGGTAGACCAGGACGCTTACTCAGGAACCTCTTAATTCTTCTTGCTCAGAACCTCTTAATTCTCTGAGCGTCTTTAGGTTTGTTAATGTCATGCTTTTAAGTTATTAAAGAACTAGGCAACGGCAGCTTGCAAGGATCCAGCAGCATACAGTCTTTGGAATAAATGTTGTTTTTAATTCGTTTTACATATAAGTGCGATTTTCATTTAATTTTATAGTTTGTTCTCATGACCGTTAACTTTCTAAATGGCGCCGTTTCGAAAGAAGATTCAGATTTTCGTTTGACCAACAAGGTAGTCTAAATGTTGTTCAAACACAGCTGGAATTTGATCGCCAATTTTCAGTAACGTTTGGGGTTTCATTATAATTTCGATTTTATCCCTTTTTAATTATTTTACCCAGTGTATGGCAGCTAAAATGTTACTATTTTAATCCAGGGTGTGTACGGAAATAACAAAAAGTTGCTTGAATATTGACGAAATTGTGAAATTTACTCGAGAGGTCGAAGGAAGACCCCATCGAAATTGGATTGAATTTATTTAACACGACAGCAAGGTACATGAAAGCGCGTCCATTTTCTAGAAGTGTCCGCATTTCGGAGGCAGAGCTTATGTGATTGTTTTCTTCTTTGAAAACAGAAAATTTACAACGAAATTTTGAAAATTGCAAAAAATCGCAAGAGCGTCGACGGAAGCTGCCAAAATTTATTCGACAAGGCCAACGTAGGTTCCAAAAGCAATTTACTGTGAAATTCATTTACGTTTGCCGTCGATTTTTGTCGAAATTTCGCGATTTTCACAAATATATATTTCACAATTTAATGAAGGCCTTCGTTAAATTTAATTTACATTTCTACGTCGATTTTCTTCGAAATTTTTCGATTTTCCCGTGTCACTTGACTGAATTTTAAAATTCTCACGTCACGCTTTCATCAATACTTCAGGCATGTCGCTGACAAAAATTGAAAGAAATTTGAAAAAAAAAAATTGTTTCCGTCAAATTTCCATGTATTCCACCAGAGTGTGCAACAAGACGAGAGTAATAGAACGATGAATAACGACGCAACGATGCAGTTGGAAAAACTTCGGTTCAGCCAAATTGCTCAAAAATGGTTTAAATGGTATGAAGTTGAAGTTGCAATGTGTGAAAGGTACATTTCATTATTGCCTTAATAACAAAGATGTCGTTGTCAATTGGAATATTTAACAATTATTCACTGAAGTGGAAGTGAAAAGTTATGGATGTCTGCCCAGCCGGTAAATAATATATTTTTTTAAGTGAAGCACTGCTTCACTTTAAAAATATATTTCATCCAAATTAAAGCAGCTCCAGAAACGTAAAATAGCGCAAAGTGTGTGTAAGATATTTATATTTTAATGATCCGGTAGTTTTATTCGATTCGTCCGGTCAGTTTCATTTAGAAAAACGTGAATGTGGCGACTTCGTTACATTTTGACGCAAAATGTGAGTTTCTATTACTAGCTCAAACTTTTTCATCGTTGCAAATAGCCGAATGTGATTTGGAGCTAATGAAACTGATACATTGAACTTACTTTTTCTTTGGCTGTTCTGCTTTTAGGTGAAATTGGGAAGCGCTGGAACGTTCCAAGGTTCGACTGGTTCGCCCGGAGTTAATATTTTGATGTCCAAATTATACTGGGGTTTCTGTTCCGACGATTGTGTGAAAACTTGAATAGTCATGGCAAGATGTTATTCGTAGCTAACTGCAGAAGTTTAATCGAAATCTTAGCGCTCAGTTATCTGAAAATAGCATTTTTATCCAAAAAGTAGTGTTCAATAAAAGTAACATCACGCAAAACTAACGAATAATACATCAATACATTGACATAAAATGCAAAAGTTGTAGAGAATCGAGTTAGAAATGGTGAAGTTATTATAGTGTTTAGACAGCCATACGGCGCGTCATTTATTTCGATCGAGTCACCTAATTGGACGAGGTCGAACAAAATATCGTTATTTAAATATTGTCAGTGACAAGCAGATCAATTATTTTCTGAAGCCATCGAGTTCAATAATTGTTTTATCATTTGATCGCTGTCTTTGTTTTGCACAATTACCTTCGAGAACCATTCCTTGCTAAAACATTCTGAAGAAAAGCATAACTTCACCTTCGATGATACGAGCTGGTCTTTATCCGATTATCTTTCTTTCAGATATTACCATAATAAATTGAGGGAAATTTTTGTTGCTTCCTTTGCATTACTGCTGTTTTTTTTTTTGTGGGTCTTGCTGATGTGGGCTGCCATTTTTCTAAGAATTGGACACAACTACGCACGAGCAAAATATTATTTGCAGCAAAATGACTGTCGGATTGTAATGCGGACGGGCAGATCATTATTTGTAGGCAGTTACTTGTACGTCACCTGGTAGAACAGAAAGAACAGAAAAAAATACATCGAGTGATAATTGCTATTATTTGCAGGTCTTGGTTGCCGAAGTCTAAGGTTTGCCAAACCAGTTGATGGAGTTGCTCTGCAAGGTCACGTGATTGAAAACATCTCTTTGAAAATGGAACCCGATGAAGTACGTTTTCAATGTAGAGTTCTATGCGGCATGGAAAGTACATGTGTGTCTATCAACATCGGCCCGCCAGCAAAAGACGGTGCCACGCTATGCCAACTAAGCAATTCTGATCACATACGGCACCCTGATGATCTTAAACCACAAGAGGGATTTCTTTATTGGGCCACTAAGGTAAGAAATGAATTTTGGTTTTAATATAAAGGAGTGTAGTAAAAGATTATACTAAAAGGACATTTCCTCTCGTTAGGACTCATGCACCAGTAACCCATGCCTTCATAATGCCACATGTCTGAACGGATTCACAGACAAGAGATACATTTGCCTTTGCCAAACTGGTTATACGGGAGAACACTGTGAAACAGGTAAGACTAACGCAAATGTATTTTTCCCCATCGCTCTTCAACAGAGCTTTTATCTCTTTTAGCTGTACTTTCTCACATTTGACTTATGTAAACCATGCAAGGACCACCTGGACAAACAGGAGCAAGTTGTAGTTGGATCTTGGTGCAAATCAGCAATAGACTTTAATAAACGAACTTTTAAATTCAAAGATTGTCAAACAGCTGAACACTGATGTCGGACACATAATGCTCTTCGAAGAAAAAAAAAAGACACTTGAACATTATGGCACGAATAGACGTGATGAATGTTAATATTTATTTGTTTCTCGTTTTCTACCTTATTTGTTTTCGTTTCTTATTGCTAGCTTGTAATTCGCCAGTATTTTACCTTAGCTCTCATTAGATATTGAAGCCGTTCCATTTATGAAGGAAGTTTCTATCCAACCGAAATACTAATCATCATCATCATCATCATCATCACCACATCACCACCACTACTTCCATCTGTTTTTATTTCGCCATTGGACGCGCAAGGCCTCTTACCGAAAAAACAACCGAAATATTGGGTCAAATTAAACACAACACATTAGTTTTTTTGCCAGCTCTGCATTTTAAAGTTTGCTTCTGGTAAACATTTGGTTTAGAACTAGACGAGTGTACTCTGAGGGGCCAGAAATGTGATGCTAATGCTCTGTGCATCAACAATGTGGGGATGTATAAATGCCTGTGCAAAGATGGATTTCAGGGCGACGGGAATTCCTGCACGGGTACGTGTGATATGTCGCATGCCCTGTCTCGTGTCTCGTGTCTCGTGTCTCGTGTCTCGTGTCTCGTGTCTCGTGTCTCGTGTCTCGTGTCTCGTGTCTCGTGTCTCGTGTCTCGTGTCTCGTGTCTCGTGTCTCGTGTCTCGTGTCTCGTGTCTCGTGTCTCGTGTCTCGTGTCTCGTGTCATGTCTTGTCTTGTCTCGACTCTCGCGTCTTGTGTCTTGTCCATTCTCTTCCCCATAGCTCTTTTCGCTTTTCCTAGCCGGCAGGGCCTTGGCACGAGAAACGAAGGGCTCTGGAGACAAAGGATTCTAGGACTTCCGATCTTCATGCATGCTGTCGTGTTATATACGGGAGAGTCATGTCTTTTACTTCCGCTCAAGATTTCTTTGTTTCAAACGGCCAATAAAAAAATCGAACTAATTCAAAATCCCATGTCCCCAGCTAAGAGAAGCAAAAAGCGCTACGGGAACGAAAGGGTCGCTCACTACCTCTCGGAACGAGTTATTTCATTGGTTCTTAAAACAATAGATAACAGGTCATACAATGCCCCTAACCCTGAATAACAATAGAGGTAGTGTTTACAGCGGGAGAATGAAAATAGAGGTTCTAGAGAGGTAGTGCCTTACTGGAACGAAAGTGTGTCTTGTCTTGTTAGGTCTACCATCTGATATCTTGCCCTTGTCCGACTACTGTCGTGTTTCGCGTCTCATGCCCTGTTTTGTATTAAGTCTTCGTCTCAAGACGTATCTCGCGTTATATGTCTTGTGTCCTGTCCGTGCTTGTCGTCTCGTATTGTCTCCTGTCCCGTGTCTTTTCTCCCGTCACGTGCCCTGTCTTGTCACTCGTCTTGTCTCGTGTCTTGTCTCCCTCTTGTATCTTGTCTTGTCCCTCGTGTCTCCTGGGTACATTTCACTTCGTCACCGTTTATTTTTTTCTGTCTCATGTTACGCAGTGTATCTTGTGATTTTACCGCCTGTTTTCTTATATATGGTTTTATGTGGCTTTAAGCTTGTGATTCTGTGTTTCTATTTGTGTATGTTCCAATTGATGTGTTGTCTATTTTTTGTCTCCTGCCGCCGTGTGGTATCTTTTGTTTAGCGTGTCCTATCTCATCTTATGGTTTGTGCGTTATGCCTGATGTTACATCTTCAAATGAAACTTGCCCAAACGCAATCCATTTTTATATTTAAGATATAGATGAGTGTACCACGAACATCCACAGCTGTGATGCAAAAGCTCTTTGCACTAACACTGATGGATCCTATGAATGTACATGCAAAGACGGATTTGCTAAAAATGGAGAACTCTGCATCGGTAATTATAAAAAAATTCGCTGTTAAGAAATTTGGTAAACTAATAAGCACAATGTGTTTTTAAAATATCACGTGGTAAATTCTAAATTTTACAAGCTTTACTATGATAATATAAACAAGGAGGAGCTACTGCAAAACTGATTGACCTAATGACAACTGTGAAAATAGAATCAGCAGTTTTTAATTCAAAGATTGCGTAAGAAAACTGAGGTATCACACAATTGCGCTAGCAATAAAGATGAATTTGATAACATCAAAAAGTAATGACAGGCTAAACGTAATCACTCATTTTAGTCTGGGTCAGTCGAGTAGAGGAACAGCACAGCGCGGGAGAAAAACAATTCGCGCGAGGAAAAACGACACAAAACGCGAGGGCAAGAAAAAACGTGAAGTTATTTATCGTGGTCTCGCGTGCCCAACTTGTCGACCAATCCAAAGAGATTACTCCAATGTTGATAATGATAACTCAATCTGCAAAAATGAACTTATTTACATTTTTTGCCTTTTTTCTTGTTTCAAATAAAGAATAAGAAAATAACAAAATATACTAAATGTAATGGCAGTCCCAAGTACTGAAGATACGCTTGTGTGAATATCTTAAAAAATCATCCGAACTGTTTATTTTGGAAGTCCTGCTCGCAATGGAGCGGGAGGGGGGGGGGGGGGGGGGGGGGATATTTTTACTATTTTATTCAAATATAAAATTATTTTGAAATAATCTTCATTATATTTGTTCAGATATCAACGAGTGCGCCATCAAAACTGACAACTGCAGTCTGAATGCCAACTGCAGTAACATCGAAGGATCGTTTAACTGCACTTGCAAGCCTGGGTTTGATGGAGACGGGATTAACTGCACTGGTAACAGTGACATTTCTTTTAATTTGATTTGTAAATGTTAACAACTTACTTTTTTCACAGTGTATTTCTCTCACCCGTTTATTTTGTCTTTCGCACGTTTAAAAGAGACAGTTCAGTTTTAGCCTCTCTTTCGAATGCTAAAATCCGGTCGATAACTTTTAGTTCTTTATCGCGTCCCTCGCTTGCTCGTTTAATATGTTGTCTTTCCATCCATCAAAATTGGAAAGTTTTTACACGTAACTCTCAAACGGTGTCGATAAAGAAAGTCTGATTTATTTATTTTCTCTTGATCAGCTGCATTGGTATCTGCATTATACCTCAATGGTTTTAAAATATCACTGGAGTATATTTTCTTCGAAAAGAGATATCTTCTTACAGCTATCATAATGATTAATACTGGAGCCATGATCTAAAAAAGTCAGAAGAGCTGTTTAATTTGGAAGCGACGCAGAACAAGCCGGACATTTATTGTTTATTCTGATTGACTCACATAAAAACTGGCTGGCATATTGCGACGAACGGTACAGCACTTGGAGATAGTCATTGCTGTTTAAATAAAGTAAATATTTGTGTCTTAAAACTTGTTTACTTGTTATGACTGGAATAGTCTGTTCGAGATCGAAACAATTTCGAATTACGGGTAAACAGAACGGACGTTTCAGTAATTTCCACGAGCGGTGCGGGCACTAGCAAAATTGTCGAAAAAGTCTGTTTTTTTCACAAGTATGATGTTGATGAAATTGATAAGGATATCTGGAATGATGTATGAGAACAAATACAGATTCAACCTACTTATCTGAAGTTCGTTATGTCTGTTTAGATATCAACGAGTGTGATATCAGAACCGACAACTGCAGCGTGAATGCCAACTGTAGTAACACCCAAGGTTCATTTAACTGTACTTGCAAGCCTGGATTTGATGGAGACGGGATCAGCTGCACTGGTAACTATGTTGTACCTTAATGATTTTTAAATGGCACGCTCCATTTTCCTTGGTAACAGCTATGGTGATGATTGACTCTAGAGCCACAATCTTAGAAACTCAGTGAAACTGGTTACATCGGCGGCTACACAAGCAAGCACATTGCTTTTTGCTTTTTTACTGAAGGAATTTCACTATCAAAGACACACTTTAGGGTAGGGGGGGGGGGGGGGGGTATCACAACGTTGCGTCATACGAAACGTAAGTGAACATGATAGTGAATTATGGAACAAACCACAGAGAGCAATTCACTATCTTTGTCTAGATACTGACGAGTGTGCCATCAAAGCTGACAACTGCAGCCTGAATGCAGTTTGTAAAAACACCGAGGGCTCATTCAACTGTACTTGCAAGCCTGGATTTTATGGAAACGGGATCAGATGCACAGGTAATTACATTATACCTTGATGATTGTTAAATAGCATCCGAGTCTTCCGTCTTCGAATATAGTTATCTTCTAACAGCTATCATGGTGATTGATTCTAGAGCACCACGTTACAAATTCAGCGCCTATTTTTCTGGCGACACAATCTGAATTACTATTTTGGTTCACATGATACGAATCTGGATTTCTTGAAAAGTTTTATGTGTTATAATTTTACTGCAAGATCCTCCGACGAACGGTATATCTTGTTTTTATGCCATTTTATTTTTAACAAGTTTCACTTATCGCTCGTTGATGTGACATACCAACGAAGACCGACTTAAGTGATCCGAACGTCGTTTTAGTATCTACAATTCGAACTTACTGACATTAAGAGTCCAGAATCCGGGCTAACCAATGGTCAGCTATCCACTGTACTTTCGAAATCCGCGAAACCGCTCAATGTATCTCAAAGAGTCCGCAATCCATGCGCCGCTTCTCAAGGCAAAATCGGTCGATCCGCGAAACTATTCACTCTGCTTATTAAAAAATAGATAAGGAGCGGACCAGAAGCTACAGTTAATAACCCGGTTACATATTTTGATGAACGGCCCGTGACCTGAGAAAAGTCATAGCAGCTTTGTAGAGCAATTGAATATTTGCAATTGAATTTGTGTGTGACTGAAACTAAGTTCGTTTCAAATAAATGAATAAATAAATAAGCAATAAGGGACTTCGTGCGAACAGATCTTAACTTTTAGTTATTTCCACGATTAGTGCCGACAGGAATAAAGGCCAATATTTTCACATATACAGTGATGAAGACTTTTTATGAACACAAGCACAGGTTAAACCGATTTATGTGCAATTCCTATTATCTTTGTCTAGATATCGACGAGTGTGCCATCAAAACTGACAACTGCAGCCTGAATGCAATCTGTAATAATACCGAAGGAGCATTCAACTGTACTTGTAAGCCTGGATTTCATGGAGACGGGATCAACTGCAATGGTAACTATAATATCTCTTCTAGCCAATGGTAACAACAAACTTTATTTCACAGTGTAAAGTATATCTTTTGCCCGTTTATTTTTTTTTTCCGCTCGAAATAGACAGTTCACTTTTAGCGTGTTTCTCGGACGCTATTTAAGCAATAGACCACACTTTCTGGGGGTTTACCGGCGCAGTAAACCTCTCTCTGGATGCTGGGAGAACACCAAAAAAGTATGTAAATCACGAGCCGTCAAGCGAGTGATTTTCAAGCTTTTTGAGTGTTCTCCTAACAGCAAGGGGGTTTATTGCGCCGGTAAACCCATAGAATGCGTGGTCTGTTTTAAATTTCGTGATCAAGTGGCTTAACATCATGTGTTCATCGAATGAAGCGGTTAGCCAATCACAACGGCTGAAAGAATAAAATACAGGTTCAGCTACACACCATAATCCACGAATCGACGCGACGAAAACGTTTATAAGTTCGGTTAAAGTTGTAAAAGTCATAAGAAAGGAAAGGGGAAAGGTTAACGGTTAACGAAAGAAATTGTATTTGGCGATTTAAAGTTACTTTTGCAAGGAAGTCCAGCAAACTGTGGCAAGAATCATTCATCGCGAAAACAAAATACTGCACGGAAAGTTTGCAAGTTTACAAACTTCACAGAGCGCCGAAGTGATAATGTTAGAATAAAAGTTAGTTCCAGAAAATCTGCTTCGGAAATTTTATTTCGAATTCATTTATTCCGTGTAAGCAATTGTGCGCTTTCGCCGAATGACGACTTTACAGACGGGAAGCACCTTAGAGACAATAAACAGCACTTTTTTTATTTTATCTTTCGCTGGCTTATTTATTTTCTCTTGCTATCGATAAAAAAATAGAATAAATAGTGTTTTAGGGTGTCTCGGACAAATAATATCAAATTACTTATTTGACATTTTTCGCTCGCCTGTTCAGTTTTTCTTTCGCTCGGTCAAAATTTACAAGTGTTTTGCTATTCAGAGTCGGTTGGAAAAAGGAACTCTGATCCATCTTGTCTTTCACCCGATATAAGTGGACAAGTGCTTTATCTTGTCTTTTGCTAGATCGTTCATATGGAGACTTACAGACAGGTGCAAAATACAAGACAAAATTCAAGAAGGTTTAATATGAATATATAATGTTTTTTTTTTTCACTCACACTGTAGAATTCTACACACGCCAATACGTACACACTGTTGTACTTTAGACGAGCGTCAAGTCGAAGGAGTGAAATTTTGCTCGAAAGCTATAAGGAATTTACTTAGATTGAGACACAAAATTTCGTCTATTATTCTTACCGAAAAACTACCGAAAAGTTTCGTATTTTTCTTTTTAAATTTACTTCCATAATTTGAACAGTAATGTGGTAATATAACAAGATATGTTGGGTAGATGCGAGTGACCTTTGATTATTGTCCTAAGCGAAGACGATCCTAAAGTCGAAATTAAGAAGCCGTTGCAAAAATATCAAGAACAACAAGATTGAAGATACCCATATGGTAATGAACCGCTTGAGAGATCAGTTTATAGCCAAAGGAATGATAAAAGCATGGCGGAGAAAGTTAGCAACGAAGCAGACGACCTTGTTGAACAAGTAGATGACGGGGCTATGCCTGTTCACACGCTGCAGCTTCACTCATGAATTAAAAGCAGCGCCCAAGTTCCGTCGCTGATAGCGATGCATTACAAAAGAGAGAAGAAGAAAGAAAAAGGAGAAAAGGGAGCGGAGGGGACGGATCAGTTGAAATGGGAAATAAAAGAGTATCGTGAAGACCTAGAACGCTAGGACAAGAAGCTTCAAACTGTGAACGAAGAAATAAACAAACGATGCCAGAAGTTAGAAAAACACGAGATGCACGAACAATTAGAGAGAGTCCGATTTCCAACGCCATTACCACCTCAATTCAAGATGCTACGTTTGCAATTCGAAGCGTATCTAGCTGGAGAGGCTGCGAATACCATAAAAGGGATTGGAATGCTCATTGGGAGCGTACGAGGCGGCCAAAGCATTTCGGAATTATGGGGAAGCCGAAGGCAAGTTCAGTCGTCTCATCTAGAAGAACTTAAAATTATCCAATTGGTCTGTGACAATAATGACAAAGAACTGTAAACCTTGATTATCTAATGCCTTTAAAGCTGTATATTAAATAGAAGCAGCCGATCTCGATTAACAGCCAAGCAAAGGTAAGCAACACCTCTCTAGAAGATCTTCTCGAAGCTATTTCGGCGACAAAAAGGGAAGAAGAGGACAGAAGTGTTTCGTATGTACTAGAAATCGATCTCTGTTAAAATGTGAAGCAAACCGAGAACGTTCTGTTGACAAAAGATGACAAACGGCCACATGATTTGGACTACGCTTCCGATGTTTAACAGATAACCATTGCATGGGAAGATCTGCCCAAGAAGCAAACACTGCAACATAAATGGATGCCGAGCCACTCATCTCCTTCAGACTGTGATAAAGCGCCACCTGCTGTATATCGTCAGCGACCAAGAGCAGAACCATTCATCCAACCTTCATCAACTCCCTTTCAGCCACCGATCAACGCCAAAAAGAGACTGGGAGCAGACATGAGGGGGAACTGAATTGAAAATTTAACAGCGACTACAGCGAGTACGACCTCTACTGATCGGTAATCGAGGATGTCGTTAACGAACTGACCAAACCATTCCGGAAACAATACCAAAGATAGACACTTGACTGGATTCCATCATACATTTCGTCTGATCAAATCGAAAGGAAACAGCCGATGTCCAACTTACCAGAGAAGTACCTTGGCGCCTACCCGATTGCAGAAACGTTTCTGAGAACTAGAAAGTATCGGAATTATCCTGGCAAGTCCGCAGCTAACGGGACAAGGCAAAAACGTAAAGTTTAATGGCCAAAGTTGCGAAGCATTTCTTCCATTGAGAGACGAAAGACACAACTACCGAAAAATTTCCGATGCCAAAGAAAACATTGGTGTACACCGAGCGAAAATTAATGAAGGATAAAGTGGCTGTGGCTAATCAACAGTTGCTTAACGATTACTTAATTAAGAAGTATATCCTCCGCGTTCATGATGACGAGTTAACACTAGACTGCAAGTGGCGCCTTCTAAGCTTCCCAGTACTGCGATCAGATAAGTATACTACAAATATGCGGATACTATTTCACGTTTTAGCACTCTTCAAAAGAATATACTTGAACACAAAAGCTTTACCCAGCGCAAAGCTACAAAGTGATGTATTCGATATATTCTATGAGTTCCGGAGACAGTTAGTAGCCCTGGTTGGCGAAATAAGTCAGGAGTGCCATCGGCTAATATAACAGGAGGAAGACCGACCGTTGCATCATTTCTAGTGGCGTGTAATGGACCTCCGCAACGAGCACGAGCCCGTTTTTGATGGCTGCTTTTGTCCATTTCGCGAGAAATTCACCTTCGAGAAACACGCAGAGCTAAAAAAGACTACTCATTAGCGGCCGATGCAGTAAAGAATTTATGTTGCGTGAATGATCTCATTCCGTCAGTGGATACCATAGAGAAAGCCATAGAAACAAGACGTAAGGTAAGGTAAGGTAAGGTCTTTATTTATAGAGGGTAGCACTTAATAGCTATAAAGCTAATAAACCTGTGGCCCTCCTATTTAAAATTATTAAAAAACTAAGATATACAATAAGTACCAGTAATCACATGATTTCGAGTGCAATTTGGAATAAATAAGTAAATTTTTCAAAGGCAAACAAAATTGCACGAGCCCGTAGGGCGAGTGTAATTTGTAGTCTTTGAAAAATTTACGAGTGCTTATTTATTCCAAATTGCACGAGAAAAATCATGTGATTACTAGTTAATAATATACAAGCAACCATTTCTGTCACGCTTTGTTAATTTTCGTGACAAATTCATGTGTCGAGCGCCTGGCTGTAAATTTGACGTGTGAATTCATGCGTAAATATTCAAATCATGCACTCGCTGGAAGTGCTGCATGAAAAGTTTTTAGTTCAGAATTAGTCTTCTCGCCGTTAAATTTGAAGAACTTGAATAGCAAAGCAAATTTTCCTAAGCGGCTAAGGTTCTGCTGCTGTTCTTTTCGGCGGGTTTAAGAAACTCCGTCTGTGCCGTGTTTGTGCATGACAGAATATCGAAATACTGAACTAGAATCCATCGAAGGGATCTTCTCAGTGCAGAGGAGAGCATTTAGCTACAACTCCGTTTTGCTGGCTGATTTCACCGGACGTTCTACAGGTTAGATTTGCCTTTTAATACCACTTTTGGCGCCTTTTGTTATCGAGCGAGCTTTAACAACAGCTGCAAAAATTTAGCTTAGCTTACCTAATTTCTCAGCTTTCTCTCTTGAAAAAATAGAATGCTTGCTTCTCTCGTCTTCAAAACTAAGAAGTAGTCTGTTTCTAGGCGGTCTGGTTAGTACTTCTTCGCATTTCCCTTCAGAGAATTGAAGTATTCAGAGTATATGTTTCGGCGAGGATTGTCAGTGCCGCTTTGGCGTATTAAAATTGGCCGTCGACCTGAGTTTAATTTCAAGTTTATGCTTTGTCCTCATTGCTTTTGTGATTATTCCTCGTCTTTCACACCTCTCGACCATTGGTAATTTTTGTGGTGCTCTTTTACTGTGCGTTACTTTCAAGCTTTTCAATAAAATTGCGTTATACAGATCAAACAATCTTGTCTCACTTTTGTCCGCCATTATGTTTGTCCGAGATGGATTTTGCATGAAGCTGGCGTAAATGTCAATCATTTTCAATTTCACCGTCTTGCACTGCTAATTTCACGTTTTGCACTGCCAATTTCACTTTCTGCACTGCCAATTTCACTTTTTGCACTGGTTTGGAATTAATTGACGTGTTCTTAGCCAATCAGAATGAAGAAATTGCTGCTTGTATATAATTATATATAAGAAACGAAATTATTAATCACAAAACGTACTTATTGGATTGCCCAGAAGCGTTGGAAGATGTTTCTGAATAGGATCGCGCTTCCGAAGTTAATCTTGAAAAGAAGCAACTTCCCGCGACGAAAAAGTTGGGCGTGTCACGGTCTACACAAAACAATCTGTTTCTAGCAGCGCTAATTGACCCGCTTAGTTTCATAGATCCTTGCGTCGCTAATGCCAACAGGCTTGGTTAGAAGCATTGCAGTGGGATGACCCTCTTCCGTCTAAACAGGAAGGAGAGCGGCAACATTGGTTCAGCGACTTGTCCCTCCTTTGGCAAGAGGTGATGAAGATTCCTGAGTGTTTAAAAGACACAAGTTCTAAAAGAAACCTCTATCAGTCTGTACACACTAACCGATTCTCCTGGGAAAGCTATCGCCGCAGCCGTCAAAAGCACACAAGAATACGACATAGACGTGCTACTACGGGAATTATCGCATTCAATACCCATTTAGCTCCGTTAAAGACTGCGAGCATTCCTAGGCTTAAGCTTGTGGGCGCTTCAATCGGTCTACGATTGGAAAATCAAGTCCATTTTACACTTGAGATTCCTTTAATTAATGTCGCATATAGGATGGAGAGTCTGAATTTTGGATTCGGAGACAGAGCCGCGAATTAAAACCGACCTTTCGTTGCCCACAGCGTTGGTGAGATCCGGGACAAATCTAATCTTGGCAAATCCGGCAGACAATGTCACGAGAGGAATTACTGTGCGAGAGCTTACCGAGAGTACGAAGTGGTGGAACGAAACCAACTTTTTATGCTGCTCTGAAGCTGAATGGCGGACCTGCAATTTTGACAAACCGTCACATGAAGCAGTGACCGAGCTCAAATCAACGTCCAGACAGAATAAAATATAGCTTTCTTTACAAACAATAGCGGACCAGAGGCCACTGAAAAGTTTAAGTGGCGCAGGTTGAGTGCTTAATGGTGTCAGTTGTCGTGTTCGTTGTCACGGTTGAGCTGATTACGTTGCGAGGCAAAATGACAGACGTTGCTATGTGGGAATGACATCATCTTGTTTGGGAAAAGCACAGCACGCCAAAACAGGACGTTGTCATTCCCGCCTAGCAACGTCTGTCATTTTACCTCGCAATGTAATCAATCAACCGTGACAACGAACGCGACAACTGAGACCGTTAACGCTTAACCCGTATCCGCTGTAATAACCGGGTGATATATTGTGATTAATGATAAATTTCCTGAAAACGGTCATTGCCGTTTTGCAAACGACATGTTTATTTGATTAAAATATTATGACGGGTAATAGAAACAATGAGGGATTAGGCGTAAAGAGAACGGACGTCGGTTTTAGTAATTTCCACAAGTGGCGCGAGCACGAGTAAAAAAAGTATAGAAAAATACAGATCTGTTCACAAGTTTAACAAAGAAAAAATGACAACGGAAATGAATATTGTATGATAACAAGTGCACATTAAATCTGCTCATCTGCTAATTATTATCTTTGTTTAGATATCGACGAGTGTGCCATCAAAACGGACAACTGCAGCCTGCATGCCATGTGTAATAATTACGAAGGATCATTCAATTGTTCTTGCAAGTCTGGTTTTTTTGGAGATAGTATCAATTGCACTGGTAACTATAAAACACTACACTCCATTTTTTTCTGTTAGACATATTTTGTAACAATTATCACGCTGAGCTGTAGCTGATTCCGGAGCACTATCTTAAAATTTAGCCTAGATGCTTTACAGCAAACATGCCTTCCAATTTACTACAATAAGTACGTTCCACGTGACGAATATAAAAAAAGATACGTTTCTGGAAATTCTATATATATATATATACTGGTAGTTTCATTGTGATTGCTTAAATATTCTGGAAGTTTACGGAGGCGGGGACGGGGGGGGGGGGGGGGGGCGGGGGGGCAATCAGCCCCCCACTCCCGGTCTGAAAAGATGCAAAAAAGCCCGGTCTTAATAGGGTTAAATTCCACGAGTAGCGCAGGCTTGAATGGAAATGATATACTGAAAGACCTATTCTTTTTCAAGTTTGAACAATTTCAAAAAACTGCTAATGCGCAATTCGTTTTATTTAATTCTTAGATATTGACGAGTGTGCTATCAAAATTGACAACTGCAGCCTGAATGCCTTCTGTAATAATGCCGAAGGATCATTCAATTGTACTTGTAAGCCTGGATTTGTTGGAGATGGGATCAACTGCTCTGGTAAATAAGATACTGCTGATTAGTTCTCGAGCCCCCAACTTAAAATGCTTTTGAATTTGACGGCACCCCATTTGGAAAGTACTTTTTTTTTTTCTATTTAAGAGCGGGCTTCCATAAATTTCGCCTGGAGAAAAAAAAATCAAAAGTTCTCAAACTTGGCCATAATGTAGGTGTAGTGGAACTATTAATATAAAAAAAAAACAAAAACAAATATCTTCATGTTACATCTTCAAATGAAACTTGCCCAAACGCAATCCATTTTTAAGCGATGACGTCATTTTATGACGTCATCGGTTAATGCTGTAAAGTGGAAAAGCGATGGAATTTGTGGAATTTTTGGTGTTACGGTGTTACGATTACTCCCTGAATTGAACCGAAGAGCAATGGGAACTAGGTGCATTGTTTGTATTCTTTTTGAGATCCGCCATCTTGTTTTTTGGCAAAGGAAGATATTTTTTTGCAGCTTGTATCATCACCGATCGGCAAACCTTATTTCCTTTGGAGCTGTTAAATTGAGATTTCGAGTCTGCAGTGAGTGTTGCACTTTATCAGTTATCGAATAAATTTGGCATAAAGTTAAGAAGTGATTTCTGTCGTGACTGCAGACGAAGCAACCGATTATTAGCAGTTTTAAAACATCTGTTGAAAAGGTGAGCCATCTTAAACCTTTTTTTAAGCGATGACGATGACGTGATCGATTAATCTCGCCGTGCGAGTGGACAGGATCTGTTGTTGTCTGTTGTCTGTTGCCTGTTGTGATCAACCGATCTGTAGAACCGAATACTGGGAAAAGAAATCAAGTCAACCCAACAAGAAATCGTCGCATAGAACTCAAAGCAAAATACTCCTGGGCCGTTAGAAAGGACTAATTTAAAGCATAAACGAAAGAAACAAATTATATTTGATGCGTTCTATAAGATTTAGTAAACAGAAATCTCT